>PVJO010012146.1:0-56753 GCA_004026905.1 Hystrix cristata | reverse complement strand
ACTAGAGTCATTCATATATAAATGGATGTTTCTTGAGAACATACTCTTAAGTGAAATAAATCGGACACTCATGAGCACACATCGAATTGTTTCTCTGATATAAGAGACCATAACTGTAAATAAAGACAAAGAGGTGTAATAGATATTATATAAAAGGAGGATGGTGTGCAGAGGAGAGGAGTGCTAGAAAGAAAGAAGGCGAAAAGCAGAAAGGCAACAGGGGAAAGAGAGGGGAAAGGGAAAATATGGAAAATGATGAATGAACCTGATATAAATAGGGAGGGAGGGAGGCGAGGGGAGGGGCGGGGGAGAGGGGGAGAACCAAGATGCACCATGTGTAGGTACAGAATAAATGTAATGAATGTGACCAATATATGTAGAATGTACCAATACATGCTCTTGGTTTAAAATAAAATTTTAAAAAAGTGTAAAATACATACAAAAGAGTGCATAAATCAATTACTTTTTCACCAAGTGCGCACACTCAATATCACCACATTCCGATATGCTGTGGACTTAAGGATACATCGAGTCCTTGCCTCTGTGACAGAGTGGGAGCCCTGCTCTGTGACCTGAAGCCTGGGGCTGAGTCCAGCCCTGCAGTTTTCTGCTGATGTGACTTAGGATGCACTCTTTAATCTTCCTAGGTCTCCGTTATCTCATCTGTTAATAGATTCCTCATTACGAATATTAAATGAGGTAATGTAAATAATTTACTTAGAATAATGTGAGATATACAGCACGCATGAAACAAGATAAACATTAACCTTACTTTACAATATCTAGAGAACCTTTTCTCTCACAACAGTCAAGCTTCCTCATAATTTCCCCCCTTTAGGAATTTGATTAACTCTTTAAAGTCTTCTCTGATTTCCTCATATGCAATTAGCTGAAAAGGCCATCTCATTCTCCCAAGAAGCCTCAAGTTCCATCTGAGATCAGACTCCCTCACCCGGTACCAAGATGGCAAAGCACACCCCTCAGTCTTTAACCTATTTTTCCAAGCGTGAATCCTTTTGCTCCTTTCTATAAACACTCCGAAATCAAGCTATTCTCGCTCCTTTAAATGCATCTTGCTTTTTTTCACCCCCTACCTTTGACTTTAGGCTCATATCTCCCTGCCTCCCTGAAATGTTTTCCCCTCCTGCTTTCCGAATTCCTCACCTTTCTCTAGCACAGGTTTCTCACCTCTGAGCTCAGGAGTGTCCCAGCTGGCATTCGCCACGCGCTGCCTCTGTAGTCATACAGCACTTCTCCGCTCACGAAACACTTCCGCATTGTCTCTTTTTTTCTGCACAGCAATCTGAGATAAAGCTGTGAGTCCTGTCCCCATTCACCGTCAAGAAAACGTGCTCTTTGTCATGAACATACATCTCGCTGCTGCCTACAATGAACGCTCCTCCAGACCAAACATATTACACTTCTTTTAGTTTTCTTGACCGCAAGCATATTTAGTCTGGGATTGATCTACCACTAAATTATTGTTATTAATAAGAAATAAGAAACTTTCGAATGCTTTCCTTGCCTCTCTGAGCTGAACACACGTGATTTTCATCTACTTTTTTAGCAATATATTGAACAACTGCTATGTGCCGAGCCCTGTATTCCATCTGCGTGTGCTCGGGGCTTCCCCGCATGTGATCTAAATTCATGCCCGAAGACCAGATGCGGCCTCTGCTGCCGTATGTATAGTCACCTTGTGCACTTCCAAACCTCAGTTTCCTCATCTGCTTGGTGGAAATATAATCTGATTGAACCTTCTCATATAATGATTATGAAGATCAAATAAGAAGTGCAAGCCCTTTGTCCGTTTTATAAAAATACAAAAGTAATCAAGGCTATGCAATTACCGAGACCTGTTTCCTGCCCTGGTGGTCCTACAACCCAGCTGAGAAGAAAAGAAATGTATGTAAGAGGACAAATCATAACATAAAATGGCCTGTACTGAATAGCAGAAGATGCAAACATATACTAACTTGGAAAGTGAAAAGGTAGCGCTGCACTTTTCAATTCACGAGATCAAAACATTTTCCAAATCTTGGTTTGTCGCTTATTTTATACATGTTTAAATTGGGAAAATATTAATTCTTCTTACAGATTACTTTTCAACAAGAAATTGCATTACTTAATTTGGGCTCAAAGGTGTTTCTAAAGCCCTGTGTGATTGTGGGAGCCCTTCGTTTAAGTTCACTTCACTCTCCTACACCTGTTTCAGTGGAATTGCAAGAATTATCGCCCCCGACTCCAGGGGCAGAAAGAGTAGGAGAATGTGTCAGGAAGCTGCTCTTTGATCTCCACGTCCATCAATTACAGGTAATAAATCCCCCTGCAGTCGGAGCTCAGACAGCATCTCAAAAGCACATGGACTTTTCCTATTAGAAAATGTAAACCAAATAGTGACTATTTGCTGTTCAGATTTATTTTGTGAGTAATGTAACTGAAAAAGCAACTTAGCATTGAAGGATGTATCATTTTTAATCTCAGCACTTTTAGCTACTGCCAACACCAGATAGAGTATCTTATTGCAATAATTCAAGGATTTCTCTATTAGTTTCTCTAAGCCCTTAAAGCAAATGAAGCTCTTATGATATAAAACACCTTCTTTCTCTATTTTTTTCTCAGCTCTCAAGCCTAAATGCATTTCAGGGTAGAATTTTAAATGAACTAGATAAATGAAATTCTATCTAACTGTATTAATTTTTGACACTCTTTTTATGATTCTTTTAAAAAGAACATAGAAAGGAATTGCAGCCCTGGCTCCTGCACGGTCATGATGAATAGTGTGCTACAAATAATGTTTTTTTTTCCCCAAACTTTTGAAAGAACAATTTAGATTTTTAATCTCATAGGTGGGTTGACAAACACCTTAAACTGATAATTGATGGGGGAGCTGTGAACGAGGTTTCTTAAACAAAGAAAAGCATTTGGATATTAAAGGAAGCATTTTCATACTTTTCCCTCCTTATTGTGCAACCTTTTGTTCCCATCACAATATCCGTGTGCGGTTTTATCTCTGACCTTGAAGGACGGGCTTATCAAAGCTTCCTTTCAGATCACAGATGACCTTCAGCTGATATCATTGAGCTCTGACCTGCCTCAGTGATCTGCTCACACAAAATACATATGCTGAACAGTGCTGGTGTGTGCAGTAGGGGTAAGTGAATTATTTACAAAAATTTGAGTTGACACCTTTTATCAAATGTGGAAAGATGAAGACAAAACAGCTGCTATTGCTGTCGTAAGCAATCTGCTGGTGATTGAATAAAAGTGTCAAGAAAATGGCTGCTTGATGGCCTTTTGTTCTCCCTCATCCAGCTTGATGTTAGTTTGAGCTGTCAGTTAGGAATCACGGCAGTGTGATTTATCAATAGACTGAGTGACCTTCTATTTTAGCTCGTGATAGAACTAGAAGACAGCACCCTCTACTGCGAATACATAGCACTTCCCCTCAGTGTACCATTAATCCGAGGGACTGGTTTGCATTTGCCAAAAACTACTCACCCTTGGGATAAAGATGACTTTTCAAATTTTGTCTTGTTTCAATTGCCTCCATACACTTATTAAAAATTAGTAAAAATCCAAAGAAGCAACTTCTAGCATATTCCTATACCTTCCAGCAAACTAATTTAGAGACTCAGTATTTGAGATAAAATGCTTCCTCCTTGCTAATTAAATTGCAGAATAAGGAAACATTATCTCTGATAGCAAACTGAATCTTTTAACAGTGTTTGGATTATATTGATATGAATAACCCAGCTGCATTAACTCAAATTATTTTATTGTCTCTGTAGAAAGAAGAATTTGGACTTACTCTTCTGCCATAATACTGTGCTCGCCTCTGGGAGAGAGATTATTGTCAACCAGGGCCTTGGAGAGTCCAGCAGACATGAAGCCCCACTGACCAGGACCTTACAAACGAATATGCCTACTACTTACCTAGAGCATGTGCATTTTTTATAGTAGGGCTTTCCAATTTAATAGATTTTCATTTGATCCAAAAACACATGTAAGATGAAAGTATATTATAAGAAAAATTATACTCTGTCTGTTATTAAAAGGGGATATTAAATATATTTAGAAGAATTAAAGTAACATTATCCAATTTTTCAATAGCTCATAACTGTTTGGTGTTCAGATCTAATTTGGTGTAATTTAAGGCAAATTTTTCTTCTTTTAAAAACTGTTACATATACACTTATCTTTTCTTTAGAGCATTTCATAGTAAGTTTTCATTTAATTTCTCATCTTGCATTTTTAAATCAGAAATGAGAAATCATAAAGTAAGTATTATTTTGTTGGCTTATCAAAGATTTAATTCCTTAAAGATACTTGCACAGGATCACATTTTCTTCCATCTCTTAGTTGTGGTTGCCATTGTGCTATAGATTAAGGCAGATCAGATACAGAATATATAGAAATGTGTGCTTCACTAATTCAAGAAATTTCCACCTTATTGAATGTCCTCCTGTGATTTGACTTAAACAATTATATAACTACACTCTCACTTACATCCACAAAGACCATTCGCCGACCTGAACTTGGGGTCCAGACCTCAGTTCCCTGCCTGAGTGCTGGCCTTTTCTTCTCCTCCCTGATATACATACACACCACGACTTGTTCATAAAAGCTCTGCAGCAAAGTTGAATAATATGTAAATTTTATGTTGTAATGAATTAGGTCCTAAGATCTTTAAAGGTCAGACACCTGGTATAATACATCACATTTTTTAATATCAACTACAAAATAACTGTAATAAATTTTTCCAACACCACATCCTCACACACTGTTACCCACAAGGAAGCACCCAAGGAAATGTGTCATTTGTCAAAACATGCAGAAAAACTGGCATGTGTACAAGTCACTTTAAAAGTAATGCTCAGATTAGAAATAGCTTTCTGAATGATACTTTTGTGGTTAAACAAAGAAAAAATACATTAGTGCCTAACTGAAAGCATCTCTTGATATGTTTCACAGAAGGATACAAACAACTAATACTCCAAGATATAAAATAAAATGGTTTTAGTCAGTCACAGAACAATGTATAATTTATAAACAAAGAGACTTGTTTGATTTTTTCTAGGAAAAATTCAACAGGCATGGAAATTCAACTCTGTATGGATGAGTGAGTGGGACATTACAAAAATGTATAGCTATCTCAGTTACAGAAATTTGATAGTTGCTATTAAAATAAAGATATTTATTTGTTTTATAATGCTATTTGCAAGCTTCATTTACAAGTCTCTATTTTAAGAGCATGCCTATTAGCAAGAGAAGACAAAAGATTTACCCACAAATAGAGCAGACAATAGGGATTTTTTTAAAAAACACAAACCCACATCAATTCATGTTCTCATTATCATCTACCACATACACCTCTTCCTTAATAGTGTATTTTGTTAAGAGACAAATGAAATGGGCATGTAAGCAGAGATGTCCATCTTTAGAATTCTAGTATGAATTTTTTTCTTTTTTTTTTTTTTCTGCTGGGGAATGAACTCAGGGCTTTGTGCTTGCTAGGCAAGCCCTCTACCACTTGAGCTAAATCCCCAGCCGCAATCTAGTCTGAATTCATAAAGGTCTCATGTTATTTTTTTTTTTTAGCTTAGAAGTATGGAACACTTCACAAATTTGCGTGTAATCCTTGCACAGGGGCCATGCTAATCTTCTCTGTATCATTCCAATTTTAGTATATGTACTGCCAAAGCGAGCACGGTCTCATGTTATTTTTAATGCCAGTGAAGGCTGGCCTTTAAAATATACATGTAAATGATTACCTTACATACAATGTTTTGGTTTGGAAATGAATCTTCAGATAGGAATTGAAACTGTATTTGAGAAACAATTGAGTTTAGTAGCTAATATTTGCGTTTTAAATTTGAATATGCTTAGAAAAAGACTATGATAACTTAAACCCCAATGTCACTTTTTCCACCATATTTAATAATGATTTTGTTAGCACATACATATGGTATCTGTCAATCGTCACAAAGGGAAGTGGGATTATTGTCCAGATCATTAGGAGGCACCCTAGGAGCAGAACAATTGAAGCCAGTATACATACTGTATTTGAAAGTCCTGGAAAATTACCAAAATCTCACCCTCTTTAATACATGTACATAAAGTCAGCCAAAATAGTCATAACCTTTATAGCTGAGAACAATATGCTGGCATGAAAGTCTCCTTCAACAGCTGGACACCTGTGTTCCTTTACGCGTGAACCCAATGCAGAAGTTGTTAGACAAGCAGTGGGAAACGAAGAGATGGAGAATGAACTTTCCAGTGTTTGATTAATTCACTCAAAATGACCAAAGGACAAAGAAGCAATGTAAAGAAAGAAAATGTATAGCACTCAGAGTAAAGCAATTTAAGGTAAATCGACCCCTCAAAAAGCTTTAGATCACAACACATAATGGTGTGTGGGTATAATAAGAAGAACATACTCATACTTCACTGGTGGAAATATAAATTTCTTCACCTTTCTGGAAAGCAGTTTGTCAGAAGGAATCTGGTAAATAATTTTGACACATGACCCATTCTTTCTTTCAACAAGGTTTATTGAGAGCTTAACTTGTGCCTCTCTCAGGAGAGAGGGGTGCTCAGCCCACAAGGCCACTCCTATGGGAACCTGGCCCACTTCTCCCCTGCATATGCCTGCTCCCAATGTTCCCAAAGGACCCGTGTTAGTGCTCTCCATTTGTCCTGGGGAATCAAACAGAAATCAAAACACGGTGTGTGTTCAAAATTATTCATCATCAAAAAGACAAACAAATAGCCAGAAGCTATATGGAAAAAAAATTATCAACGTCACTAATCACTAATCACTAGAGAAATGCACTTTGAACCACAATGAACTATCACCTCATTCCACTTAGAATGGCCATTATAAAAAAGATAAGTAATACCAAGTGCTGGCAATGATATGGAGGAAACGGTTCTTACACACTGTTAATGAGAATGTAAGTTATTACAACCATTATGGAACAGTATGGAGGTTCCTCAAAAATTAAAAAATAGAACTATCCTATGGTCCAGAAACCCCAGTACTGGTTTTATAACCAAAAGGAATGAAATTGGTGTGTCAAAGAGATATCTGCCCTGCCATGTTCATCGTGGCACTATGCACAATAGCCAAGATGAAGAAAACCAACCTACATGTCCCTCAACAAGTGAATGGATAAAGAAATGTGGTGTATATACACCACAGAATACCACTTAGCTATAAAGAGGATGAAATTCCATCATTTATGGCAACATGAATGAACCTGAAAAGGCATTCTGTAAAGTGAAATAAGCCAGGACAGAAAGACAAATACCATGTGATCTCACTCATTTGTGGACTCTAAAACAAAAAAGCTCATTTCATAAAAGCTGAGAATAGATAGAGGCTGGGGAGAATAGAGAGTAGGAGAGGATGGACAGAGATCATTCAACAAGTACAAAAATACAGTTACCTAGGATTATTAAGTTCTAGCATTCTATTGCACAAGTCGTGTGACTATAGTTAACACTGCCAGATTGTACATTTCCAAGTAACCAGAAGAAAGGATTTTGAATGTTCTCATGACAAAGAAATGATAAATGTTTGAGGTGATAGATATTCTTAATACCCTAATTTGATCATTATACAATATGTGCACGCATTAAAACATTATGCTACACTCCATAAATATGTACAATCATTACTAGTCAATTAAGAATAAAATTTAATACAGTATATATGACTAAAATAAGAGTACTTACCAGTTTTTATAATAGAACACTCAGTGAAAAGGTAGGTTTTCAGATTCGTATCTACAACAACTTAGACATACGTGTATAGTACATCCATAGAAGAACACAAGAGAACTACACCACTGTGTCAGCAGTGGTTATGGAGCAGGGCTTAGCCAAAGTGCCACAAGGCACCAGATCTGACTGGGGCCTGCTTTTGTACACAAAGTTTTAAGGGAAGACAGCCATGGTCATTCACGTAGCTGCTTTGACATAACAACAGAAATTGCATGGCCCACAAAGCCTAAAATATTTACTGTTCACTGGGCATGGTAATGCTCGCCTGTAATCCCAGCACTCAGGAGGTTGAGACAGGGAGATCACCACAAGTTTGAGGTCAGCATGCGTTACACAGTGAGTTCCAGCAAGAGTTTATCTCAAAAAATCCATACACCTTTTGACGGAAAAAATGTTTGCAAGTTTCACGTGTGTAGATTTGGAGTACAGAAGTTTTAGTTTCCTCCTTACATCTCTGTATGTTGCATATTCTTTGCAGATAAAAATATGTGATACCACAGTCAGAAAAAAATGTAAATAATTTTGTTCTTTTCCCTCGTTCTGGGAATATAGTACACGATGATGTACTATATTCAGCTTGGTCCTCAGCCACAGTTAAATAGCTTATAATGGGGGCTATAAAATTACTATTTATGTCAGAAGCATTTGTTGTTAGCATTTGCTACATTTCGGTCAATGTGCTAAGTGCCTTAAAACTATAAACTCACCCAGTCTTTGTAATAGTTCTATGAGACAAGAGGTTAACCCCTTTCACAGATAAGGAAACTGAAAAACGAAGGAGTTAAATAATTTATCCCAGGTCACACACACATACGTGGGAGCCAGGATGCAAATCCAAGCCATCAAGAGCTGGAGCAGTACCGTGCTACTCCACGTGACTAATGTTTAAACCACCTTCTTCCCAGGAAAATGCATTTTATCTATGGTAAAAATAGTTCTCCAAAGTACATAGCTAAAGTCCACAAACTTTTGCAGAGGATGAATGGGGTAAGAGATGATTGGGAGAGAGGAAAAGAAGGAAGAGAAGCGAGAGGTTGAATTTTCATAGTTCAGACTACATTCATGAAAGAGTTGGTGTGCGAGCTCTCACACACCACTGAGCTCTTCAAAGAGAAAGAACCAGTGAAAAAATGTATGTATGTGTACACAGAAATTGTGAGGACCGTCAAGTCCAAATTCCATAGGGCATCCCAGCTGGCTGAAGACCCACAGAAAACCTGTTTAGGGACAACATTCTTGCTCTCTCAGGGAAGCTCAGACTTTTTCACTTACAGTATTCAATGGATTGGACAAGGCCCACCACATTGTACAGGGTACTCTGCAATAACCAATAGATTCAACATCTGCTGACTTTAATTTTTTTTTGTTTTTTTGTTTTGTTTTGTTTTGTTTTGTTTTTTGGTGCCGGGGATCGAACTCAGGGCCTCGTGCTTGTGAGGCATGTGCTCTGACCACTGAGCTAAATCCCCAGCCCCTTAAATGTTGAACTCATCTAAAAATACCTTCACAGTTGATATCCAGACTGATGTTTGACCAAACATTTGCGTGTCAGCACCTAGCCACATTTAAAAATAAAGTTAAGCATCACATGCAGGTAAACAAATGAAAAGAAGGGAAGAAAGACATAAAGCCCAAGACAGACATCAACCATTGGATGTGGGATTTGGGAGAGAAGCACACACTCCTCTTTCATTGAAGAGTTCCCGTCTAGTAGGAAAAGCAGACAGGTGGACAGTGTCACAGTTGTAGTCAGGCTCACGTGGTGGCTCTACATAGGTGTTTGGCAACATCTCAGTGTGGGTGACCAATAGATGGGTGGACAACCTGGGAACTGGCCTCAGGATTCAGCTTGACAGTAAGGGGAGGCTTGGTCGAGAGAGATGGTGGTGGTGCGAAGAAGCAAAAAGGACATGGAGGAACCTGATCCCTAACACCCAGTCCAATACTGTTGTGCACAAAAGCACAAAAGACATTCCATGACCCCCAGGAATATCACACTACTTGGTGGACCGAAAGCCAGGGATACAAGGCTGGGTGCAGGTGGCCTGGTGTCGGCTTCCATGTGAGGGTCCAAGAATCTGTATCACTTTTATACCTTTAGGCTTTCCTGCTCCAGCAGGTCCAGGGAAGAGTACTCATTCCCTTTGCCCAGTGGTGGCAAGTAGAGCCCCAAATGAGGGTCAGGGAAGTATGTGAGCAACAGCCATCGGTGCAACCAGATCGGAGGTAATTGAACATAAGCAGCTATCAGACACACTTAAGACACTTCAGAATAACTGGAGCGTCGGCGTGTTGGGTTAATGTTGCTCTTTCCCTGGCAGTATGCTGAGGATTCTTCAGTGATACAGCGCACTGGGATGCCTGTTTTGATGGGCAGACACACAGCATGCTGGAGAGGTGAGATTCCCCTGGGAGAAATCCCCTTTGGGCAATTACATGCAACTCTGTGTACATGGCGTGTGGAATCGTGTGGGCGTGAAGGTCAAGTGGAAATCACAGCTCCTCTGAGCTCACAGGCCAGTTTAGATTGAGTCTTTTTCAAATCAGTTCACTAAGCTACAGAGATTCTACTTTCTGCCTCCTTCTAACCCACTTCGCCCCATCCCTTCACTGCAAACTTGTCTTCTTTCTTGGGCTTCCTCCCTCCAGAGAAAATGTCTATGTTCACTGCAGACCAATAATTACCAAATTTGTTTATCTGGAAACAAAAGGAGAATGTGTGCTCCATCAAGGTAGAGATTTTGTTTCCTGTTGCTCACTATTTTATCCCTTGTTCTTGACAGAGAGTAGGCAGATAACATATCCTGCTAAGGAAAACAAGGTGGAAGTCAGCTCAGTTTCCTTTTATTTTGGATAACAGAGACAGCACTTGTAAGACCACAGGGAGGCCCAGGAAGATCACTTTGCAAAGCATCTGGCGCATGGCAAATGGTCAGCAAATGTCAGTTATTTTAGTTCTATAAAGGTAAATTAAAAGAACTACAGTTAATTTTCCAGAAAACAAAATGTTAACTAGCTATACATGTAAGGGCCAGATTATGAAGGGTATCCATTCTCCATATTGAGATATTTGATTTTTTTTTTGAGATAGAGTCTTGCTATCTAGCTCAGTCTGTCCTTGAACTCACTATGTAGCCCAGGGTGACCTGGAACTCACAGAAATCTTCCTGCCTCAGCCTCCCAAGTGCTGAGATAACAGGTGCTCACCACCACATCTGATGAAATTTAAATTTAACTGAAAGCAAGGTGAAACTTCCAGAGAATTTTAAGCAAAGGAATAATACAAGTCGCATATTAAGGAGACTTTTCCTTATAGCAGTCGGAAGAATAAATTGGAGTAGAATTTTGAAAAGCCAAAATAATAGAAAGAAGATGAAGGTTTAGAAAAGGTCTTTGGAAAGTACAATTGGCAGAAGCAGTTAAACAATTCAAGAAAAAGAAGAACAAAACAGAGTGAAAGAAAATGCCACAGGAATACTTAGGGCTTAATAGAAAATTTCTTAGCAGTATGTTTACAAAAATTTTCCAAGAATGTTTCTTTTCTTTTCTAAAGGTCTTGAAGAATAAGTTGGAAGTAAAAACAATTAAAATGCAATATGTGTACATACCAGTTGTCCAAGAAGATTGTAATTATTATGTATCACAAAAACATACATATATGTGTATTAAATATATTAAACATTTTTAAAATATGGAGCTATCTTTGTCTGGTAGCCAAAGGTTTAGACTTGACCTACGGTTGATTTACTCTCGATGCCATAATTTCAACTGAAAACCAAAAAGCAGACACAACAGCGTATAGAAATAATGCATACTTTTTATAAGGGTTTAACCGTATACACATTTTCCTTTACATCGTCTTACATTTTCATTTGCTTACAGAACTTTTCCCATTCACCTTTAAATACACCATCATTCTCTGCCCATGATTTTTTTTTCCCAATCATGTTCTCATTATGTCCCATCACTTTATGACAATGACATTGCTGCATAGTGACTTCATTACTGTAAAGAAACAATAGGAGTTTATGGCTGAAAAAAGTATAATTAAAAACATAAATTATGGCTGCTGTCAAGACAACAGACATTAACACTGAAACTTAGAACATGATGCAGAATAGGTTAGGTTTATGCTACCTGAAATCCTCGTGAACCTTGAATGTTTTCTCTACAAATAATCCATCCAAAAGTTATTTCATCTTTTTAAACAAAGAAACTAGAATGAATCACCCTATACTGCCTCTTTTCTAGGTCTTTTCTTCCCCTGATACATGCCATGCTGACATTAAAAGGTATTATGAGACTATGTTAAAGGCCACTAAGAGATATTAGTACAAAGTAGATGGAATTTTAAAACCAACAAAATTATGAATATATGCACAGACAAAAATCTTTAATCTTGTTCAGGGTACAAGGAAACTCATCCAATCTCTAAAAAATATGGTGGTTCAATTGCCATCTGGTAAGCAAAATCACAGCCATATCAATTCTTCAATTGGGTACAATTTTAGTCCTGGAAATCTCTTCCAGATACGTTTCTGCCCGGAATGATGGCCCCAGAAACAGGGCTGAGAACAAATGGAAGGTGCCTGGCCAGGATATCAGGGTTGTTGCAGTGGAAATCTACTATTAACTTCAATCAGGTAGACTAGATGAGCTCTAAGATTACCTCCTATGGAGAAGTTTTCAAATCTATAGACGACACACTCATACACTCATCCTGAAAACACTGAGACTCCAAACTAACAAACACTCCGCTCAAAACTTCAGTTTTCTCTTGGGTGAGTATGTACCTATATTTATATAATGATATAATAAATGTAGACACATACCTACATGATTTCTAAACTCGCAAGCGTTTTCTTTTTCTATCTTTGCATCCATATGTATAAGTAGGTATGTAGATATATAAAATAAAACTGTGCATACACCAATTCGCCAGTGTTCTAGAGCCTTTAAACATACATGACTGTATAAAAATAGTATAACAAAAATGTATCTAAGAGCATGAGTTCCTAAACATATCAGAGTCTCCTCTGCTGCCCGGACCCTGAGAAATGCAATAGGGCAATCGCTCTGCTGCAGCACTGATAGAAAGAAACACAGGTTAATAAATATTTTCGAAAATATTTTCCATTCTTCTAAACTCCACTACATATTTCGTAATTACTGAAGATTTTTGCAAAAAAGAAAATAAGAGGATTAGTCCTACCAAATACAAAGAAATATTTCCCTAATGTTGAAAGGCAGATTATTTATTCCTGTATTCCATTATTTCACCACCGAGGCATCTGCGTGTCTGATAAACAAGTAGACTCTTTGAAGAGTGATTTGTCATGTTTACTAAAACGTGA
The DNA here is from genome assembly GCA_004026905.1 of Hystrix cristata. Lineage (NCBI taxonomy): Eukaryota > Metazoa > Chordata > Mammalia > Rodentia > Hystricidae > Hystrix > Hystrix cristata. The sequence goes on along the minus strand of PVJO010012146.1, from coordinate 43,611 downwards.
GGTCTAATTTCTGTTAAAATATTTTTCAATATTTTAATGAATTTTAATAAAGGTTTATCAGGCACTTGTTATGGTGCAGAACTTTTATTAAATTCTGTGATCCATAAAACGTTTTTTTGAATGACACGTAGTTTAGTTTTTCATTTAGAGGCTATAAAAGTGTTCACAAAAGTTATGTTGAAAAAAAAGTGATTGAAAGTGCTAAAACACTGTACAGAATATAAAATCCTTTCATAGACTTTTTATGACACATGAAACATGAGTCTTAAAGGTTTAATGTTACTGACTTTTATACAAGGCTTTTTAATTCTTGATTCCAGTTATGGTTCTGCAAATGAACTGTGACATTAAAAGGAATCAGGCTGGAACCGCCCGGGCTCCCTTTCCAGACGAGCTCCCACTGGCCGTGAGGGCTGCCCGTCCCGCCCCGCCCACCGCTGATTAACACTCGCTGGCTTCCCGGAGGGCAGTGAGCCTGCCTGGCCGGTCCCCTCCTACCTGAATTCAGTATTAACGCCGGGAGGGCAGCAGGTTACATTAGCAAATAACGAAGTGTGAAGGATCGCCGTGCCTCCGTTCTTGTTTCGTTAAAGCTGTACACCATTTACTGCTATAACTGGAGTGTTGTCTTGGTGATCTACAGAACCAATATTGTAGTCTGTCCCATTAAAATAATAGCCAGAAAGTCACACTGCCTGTGTCTTTCGGAATTTTAAATTGAGGCACTCACCTGAACCCAGCACAGAAGACATATTCATCATTTTTGTTAAAGTATTGGATTAAACAAATGCAGTTGCCGTTTTGTAAGTTGAAACAGTTGAAACCTTCCATTTCTTCTGGCTCGCTGTTATTTTCCAAGATCATCTAAAACTGTCCCAAAAGCTTCAGTGGTGGTTTGTGTTAAAAGGAAAATGGAACAATATGCGATGAGTCAGATCAATGTAAGTGGGTAAGTTAGATTAGACTCCAGACTATAACACGCTCAGCTTAAATCGTGTTGAGTAATACCTCAGTGCCACTCATCATTTTCTAGGTGTAGACACAGTTCTTGCTGGTTACTTTCCTCAAGGAACCATACAATTTTCATCCGTTGATACTGTACTATGAAAATCACTTAGGAAAATCACTTAGGAAAGAGTGTATGTTTGTAAAGGAGAATGAAAAAAGTAGGGTATTGAATAAGCATATACCGTTCAGACTTTAGCTAATAATATTCGCTCTGTAGTTCCCCAAGACAGTATTTGATTACAGTGGTAAATGGTGTACAGCACTAAACAAAGATGAAGGAACAGCAACACTTCACACTTCACCTCTGCTGATAGACATCTCTGTGCCCTCCCCAATGTTAACCACAGTGGTATATTCCAAGAGGCTGAAATGAAATATCTGTACCGTATAGGGTATTCACAGGTCATCTGTTTACTTTAATAAAGAATCCCTTTCTTATTTCAAAATTATTTTAATATGAAAATGGTTAGACATTGAACTTCTCACAGTGAGTCATAACTTAATATCCTGCATGTAACCAAAAGCCTGACCAAATACAGTGAAAATGTCCACTTCCTTGTAATCTGTGAGTTTCTAATGTGAAGCATGTGATTCTAATTCAGCAAAAGTTATAAAACAATTTTTCTCAATATAGCTTAGCACTAGATATTTTAAACTAAAAGCTCACAAATTTTACAATACTTTTAGTGTACTTCAGAAATTATTGAAAGACATATTTTTGATACATTACCATACAGTACATTAAAGACTTATATTTTCATTAACTTGCATGATTTTACATATTATCCATTTGTAGCTTAGTTTATTATATGCACTGTCTGTAAGACATTAAAACTGCATTTCAGCCTGAATATTCTATGTTAGGACTACTCATTAAGACAGATTTGCTGTTCTCTTATGTATGCTAAATTAATAAACTTTTACTAAATTGCCAAGTGATTTCCATACTATATGATGTCTGAATATTACTTCCCTGTCTATTACCCAAGAGATGAACAATACAAAATTGAAAATACTTGGGCCACTACAGCCAACAGCTACAAGCAAAAATCCTTCCTAACATTCAAGAAACTACGAGAAAGCTGTCCAGAGGGAGGGAAGATTCTAAGGTCTGTGGATAGAAATCCAAGCAAGCTGAAGGTTGTAGGGGACAAGTCCTTACAAGTTAAAGCAATATTTTAAAGATTTATAAAAACCATTAAACATAGCTATTTCAGAAAGGAGAAAAAGTAAGGTATTGAAAACTCTAATTTTTTAAAAAACAGACTATTTCTAAATAGGTGATATTTTCTAAAAATCAGATTTAATAGTTCAGTAGGTATTACATATTTTTCTTCTCTCAAAATAGTTTTATATGTCTGTTGCTGGCTCTGCCTCTGGGTTGTAAAATTAGAAGGTATAGGATGGTTCTAGGAAGGCATATGTTAGTTCCATTTGTGAGGCCTCATTACTGACATACCTCGGCTAAAATGGAAGAACCGGGGTTGGGGATTTAGCTCAGTGATTAGAGTGCTTGCCTTGCAAACACAAGGCCCTGAGTTCTAATCCCCAGCACCAAAAAAAATAAATAAATAAAATAAAATAAAATGGAAGAACCGCAAATCAGAAGAACCTAGTTTCCTGTGGACGCCGCATGGAGAAGAGGAGCCCGGAGGAGTCACCTCAACTGCTTTGGAATTTGCATGAAGGGGAAATAAACCTGTAGGGTTAAATCCCTAATATGTTGGGATTTCTCATTGCTGAAACTCTTACCCATCTTGGCGATACACTGTTGTATAACTTACATAATTAAGTGCCATCCTCAATTCCTCCCTCTAATTCACTCACCACATAAAAATAAGTCCATATGTGTGTTTAACCTTCTATAATTACTCTTTCAGATTCAACTACTAAGTCGCTATCATAATACTTATAGCTATTATAACAATTTCCTAATTGGGGTTCCTGCTGTCAGACTTCTGCTGCACTCCACCAGCCTACACATCAGTCCTCCCGAACGCCAACTCTACTGTCCTTGTAAGCTCACAACTAACCGGGTCACTCGTCTGCTCGAAAGCATTCCACAGCTTACCTTTCCCTCTCATTTCTCCAACACCTCCCTGGCTGCTCACTGCGGAAAACTCTGCATCATTCTTTGAACACCTCTAGGCTCTTCACACCTCTGCTTAGTGTTTCCTGCTGCCTCTAACCTGATGGCCGCTTCTCCTTCTCCTTCTTTTTTTTAAATTTTTTTTATTTTTTTATTTTTTTAATTTTGAAATGAGGTTTTGCTATGTAGTTCAGGCTGGTTTTAAACTCGAGGCACTCCTCCTGCCTCAGCCTCCTGAGCGCTGGGATTACAGGTGTGCCTCACCATATCTGGCTCCTCTTTCTCCACTTGGCAAACTCCTATTATCAAGCCCTTTCCAGCACAGACTTTCTTCTCATGCTCTGCAAATAGAGAGGAAAAAGAGAGAGGGAAGAAGAGCAGGAAAGGCAGGGAAGGAAACAAAGGAGGAGGAAGAAGAGCAGCTGGGAGCAAGAACCCCCCAAGGGCATGTTTTAAGAACCACTCTCTTCAGCTAAGTTTCACCTCCTAAGTCTCTGTTACCTCCTCATAGCTCATCAAATTATAAACCCATTAACAGATAAATAAGGTCAGAGACATCATGAGCCATCCACTTCCCCAAAGCCCCAGTTCTGAATGTTGCTTTATGAGTGATAAAATCTTTAACATGTCAACTTTGGGGGCACATTTCAAATCCAAACCATATGAACCACTCTGTTTCTTGATTCTCATGCAGGTTAAAAATATCTTCACAAATATCTGCCCTCCCCTGCAGCCTCTTTTCCTACTCTGCTTCCCATGCTCCCAGTAACTGAGCCACATGCAGCACAGAAGTTTAGCATGTTACTTCCTCATCTCGGAAAACCCTTCCTAGCTCATTTGTCCAGTTCATGTTTTCTTGTACTTCATGTGTCAGCTCCGGCATCCCCTCTTTACTCCCCCACACCAAGTGAGTGCCTTCCTCACAGCTCCTACACATGTTGCTAGCACCGAATACTCTGTGCCTCAACCGAGGGCGAATTTTTCTTTCTTTCTCATGATCAAGGAGTTACTTGAGAGCTAACATTACTCTTAGTCTCTATTCCCAGCACCTACCTGCACATTTGAGTGAATTAGTGAACGAACTCATGAAAGAGTGATGTCAATTGCGCTACTTACATTTTATCACTAGTAAAAGTTGGTCTTCCAAACTGTTCACTTTTTATTTTTGAATGAAGGACATTTTTGTCCCTTCTTAACTTCTTAATGAAAGATTCAATTTGTGAGTTATATGATCCCATTCAATATTACATTTCTTAATTCATTATTTATTTCACTCATATATGAATGAGCAGATATATATTATAGAAAATTAAAGCCCCAAAGTAAGAATTAAAATGATATTTTCTCCTAAACTTTTTATTTCAAAACTTAAATTTCAAAACTTAAATCTTGGATTGAGAATGTAGCTCAGTTGTAGAGCTTCGCCTGCCATGAGCGAGGTCCTAGGTTCAGGCCCCAGCACCACAAAAGAAAAAAAAATTTATATCTTAAAACCAGTGCTTCCAATCTTCTTGTAGCTGCCTAGAGTGTTCAATAGTCACCTAAACAAACAATAAAACTGAGTTCATCACATGTGACAACCTCTTTTCGAATCTCTGGTTAAGTAGCTCGCATCTTCCTCACAACCTTCAAAGGTTCATATTTTTATTCCCATTATATAGATAAGCAACCAAAAAACTTTGAGATTGAATATCTTACTTAGGGTCACACAGCAAGTGAGAACAAGACAGGAAAACTACTTTCAAACTCAGTCATCTCATTAGAGTACTTCAAAGGAAGATTATGTTTTACGTGTTGGTGCTTATACATGCAAACAAACTAATAAAAATGAGAAAACTGGAAGTAACATATTTAGAGTGAGGGTCGCCAATCCTCAGGCCGCCACCCAGTACCAGTCCATGACCTATTAGGAACCAAACCAAACAGCAGGAGGTGAGCGGCTAGCACTTGATCCAAGTTTAGTCTCTATTTACAGCCACCGCCATAGCTCTGATTACCGTCTGACCTCAGCCTCGTCTTAGATTATCAGGACATTAGATTCCAATAAAAGCATGAACCCTGCTATGAACTGTGCAGGATCTAGGCTTTGAGCTCCTTATAAGAATCTAATGTAACAGTAATAGAAATAAAGTGTATAATAAATGTAATGTGCTTGAATTATTCTGAAACCACCCCTCCTTTCTGTCCATGGAAAAAATGTCACACAAAAGAGGTCCCTGGTGCCAAGTCGGGGGACTACCGATTTAGGGTATGCAAGAATTGTGATGAGATAAGAGGTTCTCACACATTGCATTTGATCCTAACTGTAAACCCTTATGAGGCCTTGGTGAAGTATAAACCACTCAACAAATGGCCCTTCTCTCCATGCGTGTGTGAAAAGATAACTTGTAACGGGATTCCTTTTTAACCTCTGCCTCAATACTCATGTTGCCAATATCCGCGAACTGGTATGTGTATAAATATATATACAGGCTCAGAAGGACAGTCAATTTTATTCTTTTGTGATCACTTAAAATGATGGTGATTTGTTGATCACACACTTATATATAAATACTGCTTCTAGTCTTGTCTTCAAAAAACCTGTATCTAGCCAGGAAATAAATATAGAATGCAAGATAGAAAACTGTATGTGCCACAAAAGATATATGGATAGTTGTTAAGTGGAACTACCTGGGGAAAACAGTATTTCTATTTTGTGAAATAAGTAGAATTTGAGTTGAGTCAGAACTTGAAGTTGAAGGGAAATTTCAACAAGCAATTGCAAGGGACGTGTAACTCTGACAGAGGACAAAAGGGTGAAGGTGACGCTGGGCACACTCAGGGAACAGGGAGGCTCCTAGATGCAATGTGAGGCTGGGCAAGGACCAGAAAGCAAGGAGAGGTGTTCTTTGAAACCTACTACATGAGGATGTTGGCCAGCAGACTACGAAGTTAAATGAAGTTCTTAAGGAATTGAGAATTCAATGAGGAATTTAAGAAAACTTTATTTTTTTTTGTAAAAATATCTAATAGAAGGGAAAAGAAAGAAGCCAGAGACAAGAAATTATAGGACCACTTCAAAACTTCAAAGTGGTAAATAATGATATAAAGAAATGGGAGAAAAGAAGAAATTCAGAAGATTTTATGAGGACGGAATCTCTGGACTTGTAACAAATTGTGTGCTGTGAGAGAACTCTCAAGGTTTCAAGTCTTTTCATCGTGGGACTATTGATGGCATTGTCCAAAATAGAAAACACAACAGCAGAATAAAACTCAAAGTGAAGGATGACTTTGATCTCTGGACAAGTTATATTCTGTGGGGCAAGGACTATCTAGCGGAGATACTAAATCGTCAGGATTGGACTTCAGAAGAGAGTCCATACCGAACTACCTCTTGTAAATCACTCCGAAAGAGGGAGTGGTTTGAAACTGTAAGATTTGAAAGACTATCCAGTGGGGAAAGTGGTTGATAGAATGTGAATACTAAGAAGTTTCCAGAAAAATTGCAAGCAGGGCAAAGATCACATTTAAGAAAAAAAAAATCTGGTTATAGAAAGCAAGGAAAGAGTATCAACTTTTATAAAAACATCTGGTAGAATTACAGTGAAGAGGAGAGTGACATGAGGTACTGATTAGAAGGGACACAAAGACTAAAGACAATCCGGGACTGCTCTGATCAAAAATATGACATGCGATCACCTTTATATAAAAGAACAAGCAATAGGTGAGTTTTTCAGGAGATTTTTTTGACTCCATAAAACCAAAATAAGAATGATGTATCATGGCAGAGCCTGTTGTCTAGACCTTCTTAGAGTGCTCATGTCCTGGGAAGAAGGCAAATGTACAGAAACGGGAAAAATAACATAAAACCTGAAACAATGATATAAACTACAGTATTTAGAAAAGAAGAAAATGAAATTAATTTCTTTCCAGCTGGAATTTATTGAGTGATTATTATACATAAGACTGCAGATGATACAAATTAGAATAAAAAGCGGTCTCTCCCCTTGGAGAACTCAGTATCTAATGAAGTAAAGAATGTGTTTGTAGGGCCCAGTTGTAGCTCAGAGGTTGACTGTTTGTCTGGCGTGTATGAGGCTTGGAATTCAAGCGTAGGAACAACAACAAAGAAAGGAACGTGTTTATACTTAGAAAGATAAGGGGAAAAAAAAAAGAAAGATAAGGAGATTTTAAATAGTAGTCAAAAAAAAAACTTCAAATTGACAGAGAAAATTAGTCAAAGAAAAAAAATTCATTCAAGACATACTAAAAATACATTTGAGAGGGAGATGAGAGTACATCCCTTTAAAGGAATAAAGGGTAACTTGAGACGGAGATGAGACACAAAGGAATTTTAAAGGATGTACAGGCTACATTAGCTTGAGTTAATATGTTCTCGTAGTTCCATCATTAACAGGGAAAACAATAGCATGACACCTACCGTCATCAGAGCACTTGATATCTGCGGCATAGGAACTAAGTAATTAATCGAACATTAAGCGACCTAGCGCCATTAAGCCCAAGGTGTGATTTGGGAATGTCAAGATCACTATACTCCAAGTACGATCCTCTGCAAATGATTTAAATAGCCCGTCAGCTAGCAGTGACTGTTCATATCACACAATTGACGAGGTTTTAGAATGTATCAGTAACTCTCCTTCAGCTACTGGAGGTAAAAGGTAATAACCCCTAAACTAAAAGGGGTCTCTAAGGGGGCAAACGGAGATATTAAAATAAATTGAGTCAGCAGAAACGCTTCAAAAGTTTCAGACTTATTTTGGCAAAAGGTGAATAAATAAATAAATGGTCAGTAAATACATCCAGGATGCAAAGCAGCAATGCAAATAACAATCCATGTTTTATAATTAAAGCTTAGCTAAACTATCATTTGGTCACAATGATAATTTTTTATAGAACTATAAATATCAACAGGAGATTTGTACAGAAAAATTGTCGTGCAGCATTTTTGAAAAAATAATGCATATTCAATATTGATTTTGATTTGTGCATGTTAAACTGTGCCTTCTCAAGTAAAATATTCTTGAAGAAGTCAATAACGTGCTGTAATTTCATATGACACTAATAAAATAACGCAAATGACAATTCATTTTTGTTTACTTGTCTATGAATTAATGGGTGGATAAATTTTGTTAAAAGAGGAAGCAAAAATTTGGTGCATAGTAGGCATATTTATAAAACAATTGTGATTGATTTTTTTTCTGGTCACTTTCCTAAGAGAGAAAGTGAAACAATCAATCTCTTGGAATTCTTTACAGAAAAGTGTTTTTATGGCTGTTGATATATGTTATGAATTTCAGAGAACCGTAACCACATATATTAGGTACTTTGTTTCATTCCCTAAGATATAATAAAGTAATGGTGTTGCAAATAAAGTCCAAGGAGGCTAAAAATATGCAAAACAGTGTCATTATAATGACTTTATGTATAACACCACTAATTCTATTTACTCAAAATTGCTGAAATTAGTAACACTAAAGCTGTGTTCTTATACTCAAGGGACGCTAATAAAGGGGGAGAAATAACTGAACAGTGAGATAGCCAAGTGAAATCTTAGATTCAAGGAAAAATACAGAGCAAGTAAGAACTATTTTCCAACTAATCCAATTTTGTTATTCATTCCTTATGAGGACGCAGTTAATGAAGAACTTAGGTTCGCTCAGTGTAACAATGAGATTTGCAGTAACTGGTTTGCTGGAGAAAATACAACAATGTTTCTTAAGAAAATAAATCTGAATCTGATTCTCTTTAGTGTCACTTATTTCCAAATCATTCAAATTTTCAGATAGATTAACCCATTTAGGACATTAACAATTTATTTAGACTGTAGCCAAAACATTAAAGTAACAGTTAAGATGCCACTTGAACCTGAAAACTCACAGCCCAGGAGTGCTAAGGGGAAGGAGGATTCCTCTCAGGCCCATGTGGGCCCGAGAAAATACTATTTGCTCACTGTGTGAGCTTGGCCATCAAATGCACAGTGCTGAAATGTTAAACACAATGGTACTTCAGGTGAGAGGGTTGTTATAAAAAAAAAAAAAGATTTGGTTCATCTTTGTAACAACAGGACTTAAAAACAAAAGAAGATTTAGCCCCCTCTTGCTTTATGGGGGTCTTTCTGATAGGAATATCCAAGTCAGACATTTAGTTATCCAAATTAATAAAGTTTTTCCTCATCATATAAAGAATTTAACTTGAAATAGACCTTAGACCTAAATGGGAAAACTAAAACTATAATATTTCCCAAGGAAATTTTAAGAAAAAAGTTTGTAACTTTTAGTCAAGCAAACTTTCCTCAGATTTGACATGAAAAGCATGACCACAAAAGAAAAAAATTGATCAATTAAACTTTATCAAAATTGAAAAAAAAATTGAAATCTGTTCTTTGAAAGACACTGTTAAGAGAAGGAAAAGACAAATCACAGATCTGGAGAAAATATTTGCAAAGCACGTATCTGATAAGGGACTTATGTCTAGATAGATAAAGAACTCTTAAAACAATAAAAAGAAAATTACCCAAATTTTTTAAATGGGCAAAAGATTTGAAAGGATTCCCCATGTTAACTGGAAGCAACTCCATAGTTCCCATGACTCTTTTCTTTCTCTCATACCTCTACCCCACCAACCCCTCAGGAAAGGCTCCCTCTCCACCTTCACAATCAATCCACAGTCCGGCAACTTCTCATCGTCACCACCAGTTCCAGCTACCACCATTGCTCACCTGCAACAGACTGCTCCTACCTCATCTTGCTAGTTCGAATTTTGTCACCCTGTACAGTCCACACTCAACAAAGCATCCAGCATTGTCATTTTAAAATGTTAGTTAAATCATCGTAGTCCTATCACGGCTCCCCTTTCGCTCACACTGAAAGCCAAAGTCTTTACATGCTTTCCCACAGAGCCCCTCAATATTCCTCATTCCCTACAGCGGCACCACTGTCTCATAGATCTGTCCACCCTGCTCACTGAACCCCATCACACCAGTCTCCTTGCTGTTCCCGGAATGGGAGAGGAATAATCTCATGGGAGGGTCTTTTCATTGGTTGTTTCCTTTACCAAAACATTTTCCCTCCACACATCCACATGGCTAATTCTCTCACGTTCTTCAAATCTTACTCAAGTGTTACCCACCCCAAACACTTTATATGAAATTGCATCTCACCTTTCCCACAAAACTACTGCCTCACATTCTCAATTCTGTTTACCCTGCTTTTTCCTCAGAGCACTTATCACCATCTAACTTACTCTGAATTACTTCCTGGTGATGCTCATTGCCAGGTATTCTGCCTCCATTAAAATGCAAGCTCCAAGAGGGCGTAGATTTTTGTTTTCATCATCAATGCATCTATAGATGCTGTGACTATTATAGAATATTCATTATTTTTCATAAATAAATGAGAAGATCACTGAAGTGAGCAAAAAGGAATTCCATTGACTGCAAGTCATATTTGCCACTGGAACATAAGAACCCCATGGGATTTAAAAAAAAAAAAAAAAGGAACCCGGTGGGATAAATGAAAAGGTAAAATTAAGCCTGTAAGGGCTCCTTCCATGTCCTGCAAGTGAGAGCCAACAGGTGAGGAAACAGCCATCAGATTCGCACAGGGAATGACCATGACTATTTGCACATTAGATCCCTCTGTCGTAATGTGGATCAACCAACCCCAACTTTCAGAGCGCTCCAAGATAAATTTTAAAATATTTTTATATTGCCATAAGCTTAGTCCTTCCTGAGCGCAATAGATACATAATTGTTCAGAGTACAGACTCTGGAACAGACTGACTGGGTTTAAATTCCAACAATAGCTGAAGGATTTGATCAAATTACTCAAACTCTCCTGTCTCATTTGTAAGTAAATGGGTTCTTCTGAGACTTAAAGAGTCTAAATGAGCAAAATGAGCAAAAGGTGCCTGGACATAGTAAGTGTTGCACAGATTTTTATAGTGCTACTCATTGCATAGTGATGGTGAGCAAATTTTTTGTTTTCTCAGTAATTTCCTGAACAAGTAAATTTTAAATTAAGTATGTCTAGCTATTTTAAAGATAATAGGGGGCTGAGGATTTAGCTCAGTGGTTAGAGTGATTGCCTTGCAAATGCAAGGCCCTAAGTTTGATCCCCAGCACTGAAAAAAAAAAAAAAAAAGGCAATAGGTATGAGACATTTTAAACTACAAAAAATACTACACAATAGATATTTTTAAATAAGAAAAAAATATTTTATTAGGTTGTGTAATTATAATTTCATCTTTCTTCCAATTGTGTTGAATTTTCTAAATTGAGCGAGCCTTATAGGCTTCAGTATTTTCATATATTTTAAATTAGCAAAACTTAAAGATGTTATAACTGAAAAGAACACTTCAAACAATAAGTGCTCTGTCGTGTTTTGTCTTTAAACTTTCTGTCTTAGATTTCCACAAATTCCAATCTAGATGAGCAATATTCATTAAAGTACCCGCCGCTTGTTTGATTATTTATAGTTTAGATGTCTCTCTATTCAAACAAAGAGGTGGCTTGTCTTTTGCTAAGCCACCTGTGAAGTGCTGAAGGACAAAGGCCATGATTCAAACGTCTGAGATGCAGTCAACAAGCAATTACTTTAGCATGTGATAGGAGACAGTCAGCTTCAAATGCAGGACATTCTTGGGGAAGATTAGTCCAAATTACATTTTATTACCTTGGCCCACATGAATGGTCTAAACTTCATCTACTTCTTATTCTAATGGAATTCCAACTAGGGCAGTAATATATTGTTTATGACATGTTTGGAGTTCTTGTGTTATCAGCATGCATTCATGAGAGAAGCTTCAAACAGTATCAGATAACAGAGAGCTGGATGTTGGATGTTGTACAGCACAGGGAACTTTATCATCTTGTTGAACCAGCAGCTGTGATTAAATTAAACTGTCTGAACAAAGCTTTTTGCATGTCAGACTGTTGAATGGCGAAATGAAAGAGTGATACACTTCAAAGATCAGAGGACAGGAGAGAGGACTAGAAAAATGTAGTTATGTAACTTCCTACAACATTCAGAAACAAAATCAATAGTTAAGAATAATTTCCATTTTACTTGATCTTTAAATTTTTCTGTATTGTTTCCTTCATTATTCAGGTTCATTTTCCCACCTTCTTTTTCAATTTGCATATTTAATTTAACTTGGAACATTGATTGACAAAGTGCTATGAGGAGTTTTACTTTTGCTCTTTTTGAACAAAGGTATATTATTTCATTTCAAATTTTTCTATTGGTATCTCCAAATGAGATATTTTAGGAGGAAATGGGAGGTAAATGTGTTTCCACAATATATAAGTATAATTTTTATTTGGAGAGAAAAACATGTCTTCCTCCACTTCAAGAGTGAAATAAAAATTTAATATGATAGAATGAAATTAGAATTACTTTTATAAACTGAAATACTGTGGTATTTGAACTCTCTCAAGAAGTTTATTAATTGAAAAGTCATCTAAAAAGTACATAAGCATATCTGAACTACACCGTAATCTTTATAGGATCAACATGTTTCCCATCTGTGATATTTTTAAATCAACAAACTCTTCCAACATTTATTTATTATTATCTTTGTCAGTAAAAAGATTGCTTTGTTAGTATTAAGAAAAATGCTATTTCCTCTCAAACAAAATAAAACTGGGAAAACATCCAGCAAAAGCAAATTGAGTTTTAGCACTGTTTCCATTACAAAGTCCACATAGCTCCAATTCTAAACTGTTAGGTAGATTGGCAGCTGCCCTTTTATTTAAGACTCAAAATCAGCTATTCGTGAATATTTTTAAAACTTCAGTCTGTTAGTAGTAGGAAGAGCTAGGTTTTCAGATGCTCTCACCCTTGGTGAATGTATCAATTTCTATCTTTACTTCAATTTTGATTGGTAGAAATTTTCAGAGATATAAAACAAATCCACTTCAGAAATGAACACTGGTTCTTAATAATGGATCTTTGTAATCTAGTCTTTTCATTTTAATTTGTCACAAAAGGTTATAACCTTTTATGGAGATTCACTGCTCAGTGACATCCTCTAACATTTTAAGTAACAAAATGCTTTCAATCCAATTCCATATGAGATGTTTACTATCAGGGAAAGACATCACAGAAAAAATAGGAACAAAGTCAACCACTTTCTTAGAATGTTCCTCTGTGAATGAGCACAGCAGTGTGTATGTTCTGCAGATATATGTCATTCTTTCTTTAACCAGTGAGTGTCACGGGTTATGCTGCGTGTAATACATGAAGTATAAGGTAAACAAGAGAATTCAGTGAGAGTTGTGTACAGATACAACAAAAGATGAAGTTCCAGTTAGCAACGTAGACTGATTAAAGAATTAACATAGAAATATTGTCACCACAGAAAGAGTATAAAATTCTTAAATCTATAGGATTTAAATTTCTTTCAGTGTTTGTTATAAATTATATGTTCAGAATATGCATTTTTTGTTACATAATTAAGAAGAGAAACATTTTTTGGTATTTTCTAATAAATAGAATGTTAATAATTATGCTTCTCAAAAGTATTCTTTCATTTTGTATGCATGCAAAGCCTTATATAACCTAAAAAATAAGCTAAGCAAGAACTATATATAGAATTTAAACAATATGAGTAATGAGTTACATAAGCATCAATATTCATACTCTAAGCACAAAAAATAAATGTTTCTATTTCTCCCTGCATTTTACAAAAATTGTTCCTGAATTAGATAAAGAAGGAAATCTCTGTGAAGTCATAAAAGCAGAAAAATTTAGTACATATTCAGTACCCGGTAAAAATATAATAATGTTAGAAATAAATAAGGACATTTACATAAACACTTAATAATCAGGAAATTCCAAAATAATCTCTCAGTAACTCCCCTCTCAATTAAAATATTAAGAGCAACATGTGTCAAAACTCATTAGATATTTCTAAAACAAAACTTTCAAGTTTTTATTTAGAAGAAGAAGGGAAAAATACAATGTTAAAAACCCATAGTGGGCTGGGGCTTTAGCTCAGTGGTAGAGCGCTTGCCTAACTGGCACAAGGCCCTGAGTTCGATCCCCAGCACCAAAAAGAAATAAAATAAAGGTTGTTGCCCGGCTAGCTCAGTCGGTAGAGCATGAGACTCTTAAAATAAAGGTCGATAGAGATTAAAATTTCAAATTATAGGTAAACGCTATGACTACAAAACTCAGAAGCCAAAAAAGAGAATTGTTGGCTTTACTAAAAACTTTTGTTTGGTAAAGATATTCTCGACAAATTTAGAAGATAAATTATAGTCTTGGAAAAATATTATGCAAATAAAAGACAAAATAAATAAAACAAGTATAAGCAAACTTCAAAAGAAGTAATTGTGGTTACACAGCTTTAAAAATACGATTTCTCTTTGACCTATGATTTTTCTATATTTAGTAATTTATCTTATAACATTTTTTGAAAAGACATAGTCACATGGCCATTGCAGTTAATTATAACATAGAAAGATGAGAAGTGACAGATTTATTGGTTAAAAAAAAAATCAAAATACAAACAATAAGAAATAATAAATAGTCATCAAAAGACTTTTAAAAAACAGATAAGCAGGGCTGGGGATTTAGCTCGGTGGTTAGATTGACCCAAAAGCCTCGCAAACACAAGGCCTTTGGTTCAATCCCCAGCACCAAAAAAAAAAAAAAAAAAAAAAAAAAAAAAAAAAAAAAAAAAAAAAAAAAAAAAAAAAAAAAAAAAAAAAAAAAAACAATAAACAGAGCCTATTGTTTAATGGGAGATAAGGGAGGAAGCAGATTACAGAACAGTATGTAAAACATAGTTAAAATTATGGTTTTCAGAAGTTGAAATGAGGGAAGGTCACATTTATGAAGAGCTGGAGAAATATCCACCAGTCTGGTAACAACGTTTATTTCTGAAAATTGGGGTTAGGGTCAATTTTGATTCCCTTCCATCCAGAATAGGCATACCCCACCCCACCATGACACTGTCTGGCTGAGGAAACTCTAGCTGCTTGTCCCCTAGAATGTTCCACATTTGGACATCCAACAGGTGATGCTGTGTAACTAATTCTTCTCTAATCCCCGTTTTCTGCATTTGGAAGTTAAGTTTGATATCTCTATTAGACATTCAAATGAGGCTTTTCAGCAAAAGATAAACTGTTTTCTGTGAGGGGATAAGATTATAATTAGAGTAGGAGTAAATAATGATATTTAGGCTGGGGATTTAGCTCAGTGGTTAGAGTGCTTGCCTTGCAAGCACAAGGCCCCGAGTTCAATTCCCAGCACCAAAAAAAAAAAAAAAAAAAATGATATTTACTTTTTGTGATATATATTTTAATATTATTTGGGGTTTTGCCATAAACAAGTACATGTGTGATCTTTTAAAATAGACTTTGCATTAATACGAAAGAAATGTAGTAGTATGGTAATCATCTACTAAAGGAGGAAAAGCAAACTGTAAGTTAAGTAAGATTTCTCTATCAAAAAGAAAAAATTGCTCGTGTATGTATGTATACACTTTGTGCACATGTGTCTACATACAGATTTTTATCAAGAAAGATAAAAAAAGGTAGCAAAACTTACCTTTGAGGGTGGGATAATTGATTTTCCAATTGTCTTATTTTTGCTTTTGTTTAATTTCTACTTTTTCTCATGAGTATGTGATGCTTTTGTAAAGGAATGAAATTAACTATTAGATTCTGAAAATGGTAGTGTCTTACAGTGAGGAAAAGAAAACATCAGAAGTGTATACGAAAACTCAAAAGCAGCAATATTAGAGGAAATGGCCTGATTCTCCCAGAAAAGAGCAAATTGTGTTCAATATAAGTGATGCTTACTTTCCATAGCCATGCATTCCTAGAAAATGTGTCCCTAAATGTGTCTTCATGAAGTAGGTAATATTTTCCAGTTTTCATTATAATTGTGTTTGAGGGCAGAAGACAGTGAAATATGTTTGTTCCACAAAATTTTGCTGGACAAACCGTAACTATGGCCAAACTTCATTAAAATCATAATAACAACCATCACCTGCTATAACAATTTAAGATATAAAATTATATTCTAAGTAGTAAAAAATGAACATGAATATAGTACTTATTAGTATAATGGGTCCTGGAGGAATGTAAATCAACACACAAAACTTTATCAAATTATAAATTTTACCTTTTTAACCTTCATTTTGTAGTCACTTTTAAATAATTTTTTAATAAGCATCTCTGTATATCAAGCAAAAGTATTCAAATCATCCTAATCAATTTAAACAGTTCTTGGCATTAAGACCATTCACGTAAGCAAGTGGTCATTGCAACACAATCTTGTAAGTATTCTTTTTAAATTTGGAGACCTAAGGCCTTGGAAAAAATGAATACATAAACCTTTTTTTCTCTTTTTCTTCTTCCCTTGATTTAACTTTCCTACCCTTAACAACAATGCAAACTTATTTGAGAAAGAAAAATCTTCAAAAAGAGTTTTAAATAGTAGGAAAGTCATAGAACTTTGCCCTATTAGTGGTTCAGTGGTAGTTAACCTACAGCACTCATGCCCCTGTGGGCTGTTTGTACTTTGAAATCTCCAAAAGGTTCATCATCACCAGTCTAGATTGAAGTAGGATTGGCGATATCAACTAAGAGTGTAAATAAAGCTTCAGAAACATCAAACAGTTACGTCTGTCTTCTCACTGCTTCTTTAGATTCACTCAGCTGAACAAGTAGATACTATGTGACATGAAGTATGAGTGAAGGGGGGGCATTATTTTTGTTTGGTTTTGCTTTTTTCAGTGCAAAGGATCCAACCCAGGGCCTCGGCACAGCCTAGGCCAGGGCTTCATCACTGAGCTACATCTTCAGCCCCAGAGAATGATTAAAATTGGTTCCATTAAATCTTAGGAAATCAAAAGCGTCATGTCTACTTCCAGAGGTTTTTTTCTATCCTAAATGAGACAATGAATTAAACTAACCGCTTATTGCAGGCTCTCTCTTGCCACTATTTTGCTCAGAAATTAAATTAGAAAATGTATAAGAAAGTACCTACTATAGGGCTCTCTCTAGCTGTGCACAGAAGGTACTCGGTGTGCTGGTTTGGTTTCTCTTTGCTGTGTGATCCAACAGCGTAGTCACTTTCTGCTAACTGATTGGCTAATACTAAACTTTGGGATAAAAATGCCTACACACATTATTATTCAGTATGAAAAAGAATATTCTGTCACAACATGGATGAGGTTTGAAAACTTATGCTAAGTGAAATAAACCAAACACAGAAGGACAAATATCATATGATTTCATTATATGAAGCATCTACAGTAGTCAAATTCAGAGAGAGAAAATAGAAGTTATCAGGGACAAGGAGTTAGAACGGATGGGAAGTTACTACTTAATGGCTGTGGAATTTCTCTTTGAGATGATAGAAAAGTTTTGAAAATAGTGGTGATGACTGCACAACATTGTGGCTATAATTAATGCCACCAAATTATACATTTAAAATGGTTAAAAAGAGCAGAGGATGGTGGCTCATGCCTGTAATCCCGGCACTGGGGAGGCTGAGACAGGAGGATTTAAAGTTCAAGCCCAGTCTGGGCAATTTAGCAACCCCTGTCTCAAAATAAAAAAAGGTCTAAGAAATGGAAGGAAAAATGGAAACAAAGCTTTTGTAAATAAGGAGGGAGGTGGGGGTGAAGGGAGGGGAGAGGAATGGGAAATAAAAGAAGCAACAAGATACATCATGTACAGGTACAAATCCCCTATGATGAATGTTATCACTATGTACATCTAAAATGTACCATTAAAATAAAATAAATTATTTTTAAAAAAGTCTAGAGATGTAGCTCAGGGTGAAGGCCCCAGGTTCAATACCCAGTACCACAAAATAAAACAAGCAGATAAAAAGTGCTTAAAAGGGCATATCTTATTTTTTTTTAATCTCTCAAAATTTAAAATATGACACAGTCCACAATTCTTTATCCACAATTTCAAAATCTAAAAGTTCTGAAACTCGAGATTTGTTTTCATGACTCAATTGATGGCAAAATCTGACTTGATCTGAACTCATTTAACTAAAAACCATGATGTACATAGAAATGACCTACTTAGTCTTCATTTATCTCACTCACGGCTGTTTTGCAGCATAAACGTGAAGTCTCACATGGTGAAAGGGCTGCGGGCTGTCTCCGGCCTGCTGTATAAAGGCAGTAGTGTCTACGGTCATACCACCCTGAACGCGCCCGATCTCGTCTGTATAAAGGCAGTAGTCCCCTTGCGAGGGTTCACACTGATGACCTAATCACTTCCCCATACCCCCACCACTTAATACTGTCACCTCGGGAGTTAAGACTGCAGCATGAAATTTGGAGGGACATAGACCTTCAGACCATAGCTACTTGAAATTATCCTTTAGCTTCCTGAGAATCTACAATTATTTCAAAATAAAAAGTAAAGACAGTACTACCAGGAGGCAAGGACTTTCCCAACTGTCTCACGGTACTTGCCTTCATCTTCTTCTCCAGGCACCAGAAGGGAAAGATGCAAAGAATCAGAGTTACAGGATAAAGTGCAGCCCGCGAGGTCCCAGCAGACTTTTAAGGCTTTTGAAGATAAGCCCTCTACCATCCACCACGTATAGTCCCATTTTTAGACTGCAGGCGACCATAGGTTAATCCTTCGGACAATTCTGGCTGTCTTAAAGGTCTCAAATTCTGCAGCCCAGGATTTCTTATAACCGAATAAACTATACTAAGACAACTCACACTGATGGCTTAAATCTTGGTTCTATCCTCCACATTTAATCTGAGTCTGAAGCATATATAAACTTCCATCCAAGACATGAAATATTCTTATTTATTTGTATAGCTACCAAACTCTACATGAAACTTCTTGTCCCTGTGAAATACCACTTTCCTATGAAAAAATATGCCTTATTTTCCTTGGACCACGGTACTCATGTCCAAACCTTATATACCATCCATTTAGTAATAGTTACCTTCTTAAAAATTCCAATTATTTACTTTTCTTTCAAGAGTTAAGGATACTTTTTAAACTCTAAATTATATAATTTTTAAGAACTTCGATAATATTGTAATATTAAAGAATGAAAAATCCGAAACATCATCATAAGGAAGCAGTCACATACAATGAAAAAGAATGACACTCTTGAAGGACTCTAAGAAGACTTCAACTTATGGAAGCTCAGCAAATTCATGTAGCGATCACTTAGTCCCCACCTGAGAGTGCATATAAGAAGCTGGGAATCTACTGCTAAAAGAATCCCTGCCAGACTTCATCAGAAGACACATTCACAGATACTAATATCAGTGACAGTGAGTTAAATAAACAGCACAGTACAGTTTACCTTTTTATTCTTTATACTCTAAATTTTGTTTGCATTTTCTTCACAAATATAAAAAAAATCAATGGAGAACTGATTACCAGTTTACATATGAAAAAAAGCAAAGTCCACTGAAGCACAAACTAGAAGCGGAAAGTGCGCTAAAATGTTATCTACCATAGTGGCTAATGCAGCATCGTTTGGAATGTAGAAAAATTAGGGCCCATCTAAATGGCCATCAAAACACAGAATATTGTTTGGCAGTTTAAAAATAATAAGTTGAGTGCGTACTCACTGACATGTAGAGATGTCCGTGGCTTACCACAGGACTAAAAACAACCTGTTCGACAGTATGAATGGTGCAGTTCTACTTTTGTTAAGAAATAGCATGTGACTATGTACACATATACATGTACTTATTTCTAGCATGAGAATTGACAAAAATGGAAGAATAGTAAGTACTTCGTTGTTCACAATGACTCTCTCTGGGGATTGAAATTGGAGAGTCATTAGTTATCTATCACTGTAAACAATTTACTCTGGAACATCACAGCTGAACACAACAAACATTTATTATCTCACAGTTTCTGTGCTTAGCTGGGTGATTCTACCCATAGTCTCTCACAGAGCACAACCAGGGTGTTGGCTGGCTCACCCCAAAGCCCACGGCTCAACCAGAAGAGGACTCACTGTTCGTGGCTTTGAAAGATCAGTTTCCATTTTTGTTTGTTTTATTTTTAATTGAATAATAACTGTACAAATGAATGGGGTAGTGACATTTCAGTACACATATCCATCACAAGTCCCTGCAGGTCTGCCTCCATTCTCCTATGCACAGTGCTCCACTTTCCCACGCATCTCTTCCCCATGCAGGCTCTCTAGGAAGACAGCTTGGACTTCCTTTAAAAATATTTTTATTAAAAATTTCATTTTTTAAGAGCAGCTGTAGGTTTATAGCAAAACTGAGAGGAAGGTACAGGGATCTCCTGTTTACCCTCAGCCTCCACACATGCAGCCTCCTCTGTCATAACAGCCCACCAGAGCATACTTGTTACAACTGCTGAAGCTACACTGGCACATCTTGATCACCCAAACTTCACAGTTTACACAAGGGTCCCCTCCTTTGGGTGTACATATGATGGCTGCACAACACACATCTATCAAGACCATATTGTACAGTTTCTTCACTGCCCTCAAAATCCTCTGTGTTCTGCCTATTCATCCCTCCTCTCCCCTCACCCCTGGCAACCACTAGTCTCTCTGCAGTGCCCACAGTGTTGCCTTTCTAGAACGCCACATAGTTAGAGGTATACAGTACATGACCTTCCCGTATCAGCTTCTTTCACTTAATAAGATGACTTCACGTTCTTCCATGTCTTTTCACGTCTTGATAGCTCATTTCTTTTCAGTGCTGAACAAGTCTCACCACCTCTTTATCCATTCCCCGACTGAAGGATATCTTTGTTGCTTCTAGGTTTTGGCATTTATGAGCAAAGCTTTTCAACTCCTTTGGGTAGCTGCAAAGGTGAGAAATTGCTGGACTGTGTGGTATAAGTTCGTTTAGTTTTGTGAGGAACTGGCAAAGCTGCCTCCAAATTAATGTAAAACTTTGTGTTAATGTGGCCATCTACCCTTATACACTTACACAGGATTTTTTAGAATGCATTTATGCAAATATTTACATAATTCCCAAACAGAATGATAATGTCCTTAGTAAGTAGTTTGCATTACCCTGGGGCAAGATGAGATGAATGAGCATCCAGGCAGCAATGAATGATACATATGCACAAATCAATTCAGGAGAGGCTTTTTAATCATTTTAACTACTGTAAGAAAGTTACAATATTATTAGCGATTACTATTAGGAACATAACAACACACAAGGAGAAGTTTTCATCTTCCTGAGAATTTAGAAATATTTAATATCTAATCTTCCCTGAGTCTACTGAAGGTTATGTGTTTTAATTGGTATTTTTATCAATATAGTATTTTATCAAGATCTTCTTGTTTCAAGCCACTTATAATGGTCTTGCTACATGGCCTGTCTGGTGTGGTGCTAAAGAGTATAAACTCCTCTGGAGCCAGAGTGTCTGGGTTCTATTCTAGCCCAGAAGTTTAAGTGACCTCCTGTGTCAGTTTTCTTTTATAACATGAGAGTTGTTATAATAATAGTTTATATCCTCATAAGATTTTTGTAAGGATGAAATGAGTTAAAATCCACAAAATACCTTGCACATAATCACTCAGTTGTTACCAGATCTTCTCATTATACTTATTTTTTATATCTGACTTTTGAGGGTGGCTAAGATAAGCAGTTTTTTGTTGTTTTTGCTTTTGTTTTTGTTTTTGAGACAGGTCTCACTACAGTGTCCAGGTTGGCCTCAAATTCACTGTGACCCTCCTGCTTCAGCCTCTGTGGTACTGGGATTACAGGCGTACACCACCACGCCCAGCTAACATAAGCAGTTTGAACTTGAGAGCGGTTTGTTACAAATTAGACTGTGTTGTCCCAAGAGAAACAGTAATGCCAATGGTGGATAGAAATCCAAGGAAGACCTCAAATGTCCCTTTTGTTCTGGATGTGGTGGAGATAATACTGACTACTCTTCCAACCCCCGTACTGAGTTTCTCTAAGGAGCAAGTTACAAAGAGTGGTAGGATGTGTGTTTGTCACCAGTGGCATCTGGGGATACCAAGGAGTTTTGGAAAAGATGTAGGTGGGCACTGGGCAGGGCAATATGGCACCAACCAAGGGAGTGGGAAGACACTTCCTTCCAATGCCTGAAGAAGGCTTAAGACATCAATAATGTCAGCCAAAAGGTAAGATTCCAGGTTGCAATTACTGGAGCCTATGCTATGACTTCTAAATGTGCTATACTAAACTGTGTGTCAAAGCAACAAGATATATCATGTACAGGTACAAATCCCCTATGATGAATGCTATCACTATGTACATCTAAAGTGTACCATTAAAATAAAATAAATTAAAAAAATAAACTGTGTGTCAGCCACTATATTTCTCAAGATAAGAGAATTTAAGTACCAAACAGCCCACCTAAAATTACTTTCCATAATGGACAAAAGATGAATCTGCCTAATTAATAAGGGCTACTCTGCCTTCTAGACTACAAGCTTATATATGTGTCCTGGACATAGAACCTGTGGGTCACATTTGGGCCTTCTCTATTTTTCTCCAGTCTGAGGAAAGTGCTTGCCAGACCACAAGGACATACAATGCAGTGTGCTGACAAAAACCAAATGGGTTTGCACATACTGTTTCTTCTGCCTGGACTCTTTGAACCAAACCTCTATGAATATTGCCAGTTTGATCTCCAGCTTTGTTTAGAAATCATAGGAATGTGTTCTCCTCCACTGTGGCAATAGCACGCTGAATTTGAATGGCTCGTTCATCAGTTTGTTTTAGTTGGTGAGCTTCTAAAAGAAGAGAAAAGCCCCTACTGGTTTTGGAATCAGCAGTGCCCTTGTTCATGCCTTGCAAGTGTGAGGTACTCAAAAGACACTGGTTAAATGAATGAATGAACAAAAGCAGGCATTTCTGAAAGGTGGAAAGACAATTCCTTAGTCCTTTCTTCTTCTCCTTGTTTTGCTTTGACTTGGAACTGTGTGCACCTCTGTCCTTCATCTTGTTAGAGCATGGAGCTAATGGGAGGTCCAGAGAAAAAGCATACAGAAAGCGGCTACTGAGAGCCAGGTCTGGTCCAGGCTTTAAGGAGACCCTGAGCATTTCCATGTCACCCATGCAAGCTGGCAGAATCAGGAAGTCAGAAATATCAGAGCAAAGTCCCTAACTGGTACAGAGTTAAAGTAACCTTTACATCCCCTGTCTTTAAGGGATACAAGCTAGGCAGACACTACAGACTGAGTGCTTGTGTTCCCCACATTTTTACATTGACACCTTCACCCCAGTGTGATGGCATTAGCAGTTGGGGATTGGGGATGTGATTAGATTATTAATAAGATTTATGTTCTTGCAAAAACCGACAGAAACCTCTCTTATTCTCCTTTATATGAAGACACAGTAACCCGAACTAGGACCCTCAGCAGAATTCAGCAATGCTGGCACCTGATATCAGACTTCAGCCTTGAGAACTGTGGGAAATAAATTTCTGTTGTTCATAATCTGCCCCATCTATGGTGCTGTGTCACTGCAGCCTGAACAGACTAGCTAGGTTAAATAGAAGAATGAAAATGCAAACTACAGATACTCAGTTAAAGCTCACTCTGGCAGAGGGCAGCTCTGTCCTCTACTGCCACGCACAGGTGCGCCTTAGGAAGAAAGAAGTGAGCTCAAGAGCAGAAAGGAAGCTGGGCATTGCCAGGTAAGTCTCCTCTCACCTGCTAAGCGGGCCATCCATGAGTCCGTCTGCGGAAATATGCACGTAAAGTGGCAGAGATGCTGCCCATCCCTTGCTATTATTGTTAGTGCTGTTAAAAATAACTGTCGGCCATCCAGTGTATTTATGGAAGGAGTCAGTCTCACACTAGAGATAAGCAAATACCGCTGTATTCCATTTATGGAAATCAAAACTCAGCAGTTAAATGTCACTAAAGAGAAAATTTCTAGCTTAACAGAACTAAAGAATGCTTAGAGTTGAAACAGTTTTCATCAGATGGAAAGAAGCAACGTTAGAAAATGAGGAGAGTGAACGTCAAGATGAAAGCCATCTCCACACAGAACAATCAAACCCACCAAAGTGGAGTGAATCCACTATGCTTTGTGGCCACCACAATGACATTGAATGGTGATCAGCTTGGCAGCAGTCCAGGGATCTATGTTCTATTATTAAGCTGAGTGTCTTTGGTCATACTCTAAAACTACACAAGGAAACACAATTCATTTAAAAGTGGGCAAATCTTCTCTGGAAGATTAACAAATTATTTAAAATGTAGGCTTTCTGCACACTATAAACATATTCCAGAAATGACTGCTTGCTTAAATATATACTTTATGGTACTGTACACACTTTCACTTTAATTACTGACATTTTTCCATGTTAACTATTTCTCTTGAAGTACATGACCTTATCATGTTTGTCAAACTGCTTAATAAGCAAGATGTTGATTTTTGGCTACACTTTGTCCATCTTTTTCATAGCATCACGTGCACACGGTTCTCACCCACAGCTTAAGAGTATTGTAGGTTAGTTTCTTTAGAAATGGCTAGTCAATTAAAAGTATTACAGGTCCTTCTTCCTCAAACAAAGAATTGGATGAGACAAGCCAAAAATGGTGCCAAAAATTTATTTGAAAATGAGGAGTGAAGGGGTATGGGAAAAACCAGCTCTGCAGAGTGAACCTGGGCCAAATAAAGAACGGGACGGATAAAAGCAAAAATAAAAGAACACCCAAACACAGGGTGGCCTACGGTGAAGAGCCACAGCAGTGGGCTCCTCGTGGGGCCTTGTCTCTTCTATGCCGTCCACATCTCGTGGGAGCCCACAGGAAGTTTTACACACAGGGTCCTGGGAATCATCTGATGCTGTCCCAGGATCTTGTAATGGACAGATCCCTTTTATTTCCCCAGCCAGCTTTGCCATGCCTTACCTCCAAGAGTAGGAGCAAAGGTCTAGCTAATAATAACATGGGAGACTATAATTATAAATTGACCACTTAAATAAACACAAACTATCTCTCATACTCTTTTTACGAGTTTAGAATTTAAATCAATCTTACTATTTTTGACTTTAATCCTCAATTTTGTCCCTAGTTTTCATTATCTTGTTTATACCATTTTCTTACTTCCCTCTGTGCACATAAAGGAAATTCATACTAAGATCTGGTGTGGATCGAATGTTCTTTACGCTCTAGGAAATGCGCCATTGTCTTTATAGACTCTATCCTTTTCCAAATAACCCTTAAAGTAGCCACTATTGTTATCATCTCTGTGTAAGACCTGAAAACACTGAAGTTGACTGAGATAGTCATATTTATTCGGGTTTGCACAGGGAGAGTGTTTAGATGATTCTTCAGCAAATATTGTCTCCCCTTCCCACTGTAAGCAGACTTCCCTGAGTCTCGATATTGAACTTGGCCATAGGATCTGTGTGGTGTACAGAATGTCACTACACATGACCCAAGCAGAGACCTTAAATCTGCTTCATCAGCTTGTACTGTCTATTGCTTTCCAGTGATCTGCCACAGGGAGAACATGCTCCCAATGAATTCTGTCATTCATACTGGACCACGTAATGAAATACGCGAAATATATGTTGCAGGACCTAGCAGCCACTGATCTTGATAATCCCAGGAGTATCGAGACACAGTGTAAATCTGAGTTAAACCTCTAGCTCAGAATCCATCGCCTAGCTAAACCATGTTGTCACTGACCTGTAGAACTGTGAACAGAAAATCAGTCACTCTTGTATTATGCCACTAAGTATGGGGGTACTTAGCTGTAGTCTGAGTCTGTGTCCCCTTCCCACTCTCCAAATTCATTTGCTGATTCCCTGATCCCCGACGCGATGGCATTTGGAGATGAAGTTTGTAGGAGCCATTCAATCAGAGGTGTGGGGCCCTCGTGAATAGGATTAGTGCACTTATGAGAAGAGACACAAGAGAGACGATATCTCTCCACCATGTGAAGACACAGCAAGAAGATGTCCATCTGTTACCCAGGGCTTTCAACAGGAAACGAATTTAGGCCTGCACTTAGACATTGTACTTCCCAGCCTTCCAAGCTGTGAGCAACAAATTTCTGTTGTTTAAGCCACTCGGTCTAGTGGTCTCTTACAGCAGCCCAAGCTGACCAGAGCGTTTGCTGTGCAGTGCAAATGAGGTAATATGGGTAGCAAGCTGTGCAGGTGGGCTTTAGACCCATGTCTGTTAGATGCCAAAACAGCAGTGTTCGCTTCTTAATACCACCTGTCTCTGAAATGGTACAACAGAGAATCGAGCGCAAGAGAACTAGCTCTGAATCTGAGGGTTATAATCTACGTGATTTTAAAAGACAAAGAGAAGGAAAGCCAAGACAATGAAGGGGGAACCTCTGGGCCTCAGAAGCCTCTGGAGAAAGGCGATCATCTGTGTGACCCAAGGCCTCTTCCTCCTCATTCTCAGCCAAACACTCATCTGAACCTCTCCTTCCACCCACCTGCCCCAACTGTCACATCTGGATACCACAGAGAAGACAGAACCAACACGTGCCCTGGCCCAAGGAAAGCAGTTCTTTTACATATATTGTTCTTATCTCTCATTTAAAAGGCTAAGGAATACTTCTTATGTAAGTATGTAAAAGTAGTTCTTTTACATATATTGTTCTTATCTCTCATTTAAAAGGCTAAGGAATACTTCTGCACATATTTCCGCTCATTGCAAGGATCCAAAAAACCACTTATGAGTCAATATTTAACAAATGCTCAAATACAAATGGTTTCTTTTTGATAGCCTATCACTTTCTGATAGGATAGGGACCCAGAAATTCATAATTGTGGTTTTCATTAAAAAGCGTCCTTGGCACTTTGTATGGCAAAAATCATTAGCACTTGTCTTTTGGCAAAAGTCCAAGCCAAGCAATTATATCATACCTGTTCATACTCCTCCCATGATTTCAAATGTCATTCTTCTTGCCTTCTTCCCTGAAACAATGTGATATTACTATGAATGCCTAATTCAATTCTAGAAGTCAGTGAGCCATGCTTTCCCTTTTCTTAACACCAGGGCTTTTAGAGTTTTAATTAACTGATCATTATAAAGCAATCGTATGAAAGGAAATATGATATTTATAACACTGATATCAAGTGATTTTATAATACTTAAAGTCGGTAAGGTCATTGCTGACTTAGAAAACTTAGAGAAAAATTAGAAAACTTCTTAGCTCTCATCTGATCTCAAAACATATGATATTTAGAGCAGATTTTCTGAGAGCCCTCTCTCCTTAAGCAACAGTTACGGTTAAATATGTATTTCAGGTTCACTTGATAAAAGATAAACCACTTAACAACAAGAATAAGAGATCCCAGATTTTACCTCACTTTAGGATTCTAATTTATTAATATCATCCATGAAACTATGATTGAAATGCCCACATCAGACTGAAATGCTTCTCTAATTCATTGTACTAGTCAAGATTCTTCAAATAGTTGTAAAAGGCTGTGTGCATATGTGAGTGTGTGTGAGGCGGGGCATAGAGACAGAGAAGATGGGTATTTTAAGAAACCAGCTCAAGCAATTGTAGGTGTTGGGAAGTCTGAACTGTCAGGGAAGGCTGGCAAGCTGCAAATTCTGTAGTCGTCAGTCTGATGACAACCTGGAGGAAGAATTATTTTCTTTTATGGGTACCTCAGTCTTTCAAAGCCTTCGACTCACTGGAGAGGGGCCACCAGCATTATGTAGGGTAATCTACATTACTCAGAGTCCTTTGATTTAAACATTACTCACATTTTTTTAAAGCCTGGGCAGCAACCTCTAGACTTGTGTTTGGCAAAATAACTAGAACTATAGGCTGGCCAAGTTACATCATAAAATGAAACATTACTCTCACCAGTGACCAAAACAGGATGACTAATCCAGCAGATGCTCTAGACGATCAAATGACACGAGGAAAGAAAAGAGTAGAAATTGTTTTCACATCTATTTTTATCCCCTAAAATTACGTTCATCAATAGTTAATGCACAGAATGACACCGATACTCCACTCAGTCGATGTATGGGCTGCCTCGTGCCATGACTAGCATTTAACAAGTCTCATAAAAGAAGAGTGGAGGGTTTGGGGCACGGAAGTCCTTTTCAGCAGACGTTACTTTCTTGTGTTCACTGAGCCACTGTTGTAGACAGAATAATGACCCCACCCCCAAAGACACTTGTGTCTTAATCTCGAGAACCTCTGGATAAGTTACTTTGGCTGGTGTATTATCAGGCTCTCCGGAGAAACACAACTGAAGTTATAGATGTAGATATAGATAGATACAGATATAGATGTAGGTGTAGGTGTAGGTGCGGGTGGACATAGATACAGATGTAGACAGATGTACTAGGAGGGATCAGCTTGTGTGATTTGGGAGACTGAGGAGCCCTACAATCTACCATTAGCAAGCTGGAGCCCCAGAGAGCCAGGGACATAATTTAGTCCGAATCCAAAGGCCTGAGAACTGAGAGAACCAATAGTGTAAATTCCACTAGAGGGCAGGTGATGATATGTCCCAGTGATTGGACAGAAAGAACATAAAAGAGGATAAATTTTCCTTTCTTCCACCTTCGTTCTCTTTGTGCCCTCAACATATTAGAGGATGCCTTGCATGGTAGGGAGGGCAGTCTACTTTACTGAGTCCAAATATTGAAATGCTAGTCTCATTTGGAAACACCTTCACAGTTATACCCAAGAACAATATTTAATCTGAGCACCCCATAGCCAAGTCAGGCTGACACATAAAATAAGCCATCATGCATAGCAAAAGAAATTTTGCAAATGTGGATTAAATTGAGGACTTAGAGATTGGAAAATTGTCCTGAATTATCTGAGTGAGTCCGAGGTAATCCCAGTTCATTATAAGAGAAACACAGAAGAGCCAGAACTATTGAAAAGACAACATGACAACCAAAGCAGAAACTGGAGCGATGCCCTGTGGAGACGGAAGAAGAGGCCACAAGCCAAGGCATACAGGTGGCCTCTGGCATCTTGAAAAGGCACGAAAAACACGTTCTTTCCTGGAATTCCCCAAAGAACGCCGCTCTGCCAGCGCCTTGGAGGATTTTCACCCAGTAAGATCTATGTTTGCATAAACAATGTATTAGCTATGGGAAAGGGGGAAATTCCTTACTGAATTTCAATAAAATCCTTGCTTCATATTTGACTGAAATTTTAAAATGTGTATTATGATTTTACTATGTTACAATTACAAACCAGTGCGTTTGTGAGTTATTTCTCCTATGGCAGCCATTAATCATGCATTGAAAAAACCCTGAGCATCATGTCTTCAAATTCTTTGATCACAAAGGAGTGAGTTGATATTTTAAAAACAATGTCACATATTATTTCACAAGAAGAATCCAAGATCTTATCAAACTGCTGATCATACCTGCCTGCTGCGGCCCCGCCAGGAAGCTCCTCCGGCCGTGGAAACCCAGAAGGCAGTTTCTGCAGAGATCCAGTTGCCTGCAAAAGGAGAAGTAGGAATACTAAGGAGAGACTGCCCTGCTTAGCTGGCCGGCCCACACCTTATTTCAACCTGACCTGTTTATTATTCACCCTGGGCACTAGTAGTCCAGATTGCGGCTGTTGATTTCCATAAAAATCGGGCCGATTATGATGATACCAAGGCACTCTGAAAAGAGAGGAAAGTAAACCGACAGCCTTTGTCTCCGCAAATGTATACACATCTGTTTAATCATCCTCCCTCTGGCTAAGAATTTCTCTATTAGTTGGTGCTATGGTAAAAAGGTTTGTGCCCCCACCCCAGAATTCATATACTGAAATGTTGATCCCCCCAGCAGATGGCATTAAAGGTGAGGTATCTGGGGAGGTGACAGCGTTTGAGGGCTCCATTCTTACAAAGGCCTTTAATACCCATATAAAAGAGGGAGCTTTTCCCCTATTGTGCGAGGACACAGGCAGAAGCCCGCCCTCCTCAGACCTCAGACACCAGCCTCTGCTACAACGTGATCTTGTCCTTCTCAGCCTCCAGAACTGTAGAAATAAATTTCTGTTGTTTATAAGCCACCCAGTTTGTGACAGTTTGTCATAGCAGTAGTCCAAACAGATGACAGGAAGGAAGGATCTATTTCCTAAGGTCCAAATCAAAGCCTCATTTCGTATCTTCCACGACCCAGTGGAAAACTGAGCCCCCACTTCTAGGTCTTTTCTTCCTTACACCTCCCAGATTTATCTGCAACATGTAACCCCTCCTGGTTTTTCCTCAGCATCCTTCATGTCCTGGGGTACAGTCTCCAATTTTAACAATTATATGAAAATATTGGTAGTTTGTTAAACATACAGCCTTTATTTTTTACCCCAAGGTTTTCATTAAGTAAGTACAAACAGGAGTTAGGAATCTGCATTTTCAATAAGCTCTTGCCTGCCATGGGCCTCAGGACTAGACTTCCACCCAGGAAAGATATTTCTGTGATTTTACCTATATTCACAAGCTTAAGCTTCTATCAGGAAGGATCCAAATTCTGTATCTCTTGGCTTACTTTACCTTGGAGCTCTAAATTTGCATGAAACACCAGCTGTTAGCCAGGTGCAGCATGGCACACCTGTAATCCCAGAACTTGTGAGGCTGAGACAGGAGGATGGAAAATTTGAGTCAGGTGGCAAGTTTGAGTCCCACCTGAGCTACTTAGCAAAGACTCTCAAAATAAAAAAGGGCTGGGGGTGTAGGTCAGTGGTAGAGTGCTCCTGGGTTCAATCCCTACTATTGAAAACAAAACAAAAACAAAAACACAATTGCTACCCTCTCTTGTGCCAGTTTTTAAAGCTAATGTTATTCTTGTGTGATTTCTGAAACAAACTTATTGGCTTTCCTCCAAACTTATATCTACTCCTGTCTGCCTTAACTTCACTAATCACCATTTTTCTAATTAGGTGCACTCAGAACCTTCAGACAGCCTCAATCATCACCAAGTGTTTACTGAGCCAAGTGAATCTTCCTAACTGTACTCTCCTTTGAATTCTCCAGAGTGCCGAAACTACTTTTCTCCTGATCTTGCCAGCCTGCTGACTAGTCTCACTGACCTTTTCTCTCCGGCCGCCCCGATATGCTGCTGCCAGATTCATCTTCCTTAGGACAAGTTCAGACTCTAGAAAACTTCCATGACTCTTTTTTCTATCAAATGTAGTTCAAACACCTTCACTTGTCATCAGTGCCCTCCTCCTCTAAGACTCTGCAGATTCCTTCCTACTTCTCACAGGACGATTCTCTTTCCAAATGCCCCAAAGGCCCGATGCTAACCTTTTATCAACCATACATTTGACAAGTGTGTTTTCCTCTGTTTTGTTGCCTATGGGTTTTTAGGTTGCTTTTGCATTTGCCCAAAAGTTTGAAATTTTGTATTGCCAAATTTGTCAAACTTTGATTTTTCTATTTTGCTTTAAGATTTTTTTGTTTGCTTGCTTAAGGTTTTTGTGCATCACTTCAGGGGTACCTAGCTTCTTTTATATTATTTCTGTACATGTCTTTTCTTAGACTGTAAGTTCTTTAATAATAATAATGTTATTTCTTCACGGATGTAACGAACATAATAATGAGCACTATTATGAGCTACTTACAGATTAAATTTAACTCATTTGGTCCTTGTTTCATCCCTATGCAGTAGATGCTACTATTGGACACCTTATACAGATCTAAATGTTAAAGTGATTTCTCCATGGACATACAACTGATCACAAAACAAGGTCACACAACTGGCAACATTTGTGGAGTAAGGATTAAAATCTAGGAAGTTTGACTCCAGAAAGTGGACTCTATCTAACTGTGTACTACCAAGTACTACCTAACCAAGTACTGTCAAACCAAGTACTACCATGTACTGCTCTCATGTGTGGAAAAATAATGGGCATGAGACGAGTACTTGTTCAATAAGTACTTTTTTCACTGCTGGGTATTGAATTTAGGGCTTTGCCCATGCTAGACTAGCACTCTAACACTGAGCTATGTCCCTGATTTTATATGTACATACTTTCTTATCAGACCACAGGAAAGTTTAAGGGGTCACAAGGGGCCAGGCATGGTGGCACGTGCCTATAATCCCAGCACTCAGAAGGGTGAGTCAGGAGGATTAAGGTCAGGCAAATTCAAGGGCAGGCTGGGCTACACAGTGAGTTCAAGGTCAACTCGAATACGTACCAAGATCCTGTCTCAAAAAAACAAAAATCAAACCAAAATAAAAAAGAGGGCACAAGGAATGATGTGTAATACAAAGGAGCCCGAACTAAGCTCGGAGTTAGGAGGCGAGTCCCCGTGCACCTGGTTGGCAAAGAGAAATCTCAGGTGATGAACTGGAGAAAACACACACAGACAAGATATCCGAAGCAATGGGCAGTTTTCCACATCATTTTGGTAGTATTTCGCAACAATTTCTTTGGCAACTGACAGTGGGCATTTAAATCATCTATTTCCTCCTCAGAATTACTCTCCAAAGAGTAATAATGGCCTCTGCAACTCTGAGGGAAATGTGGCCCCTACTCAGATACACTCTTATCTGGGAAATTGCCCTGGCGTTCGTCACAGCTCTTTCGGCGCTGAGCCCATTAGAGGTGGAAGTCTGCAGGGCTCAGGAGCCGCGCACACTCTTCCTGGGCTTCAGCAGGGCGACAAACCCACTCTGCGTGCGGGGCAGAGACTGCTCAGATCTGGGTCAGCACGAGAGGGCCACTCGCAGAGCCCTAAAGTGTCTCAGGCTGCAGATTTCCAAGACACTCGCGACGGGAAAAGCACAAGCAAGAAAGAGCGCATTTCCGCATTTCCTTGCCTTCAATGGGAGACTGAAGGGAGAGCGGGGGATATTGGACCGAAATGAGGGCAACAGCGCTGAGCTCTTGGCTCAGAGTTCCGTCCCCTGAACAGTGAGCTGATCTCGCCTCTCCCCTTCTCACGCTGGAATGTTCAAGCTGGGACTCTAACTCCTTGACGATGCATAATTTCGGAAACCGGAGCACAGAGACGTGCAGTGACTGGCCGGGCCGGGGCCCCACATCGCACGGGCAGCAGAACTGGAGGTGCCGAAGCAGGGCCCAAGACTTCCTGAAAGGAATGGCCCTGCAAATTTCACATCGTGTTTCTCGACTTCCAAAGGTTATTCCAGACCAGATTCCCATTTATTTGAAACTGTTTTTAACCCAAGTTGCCTCGACAAAGAAGCAGACATAAAAAAAAAACAGTCTTCTGCCAATACACCAGGGAAGAGAAGTTACCCAGGAATTTCATTGTCCTTGAAACTAATTCACTGCACCATGTGAGTGGATTATCCCCTGAGAGCCCTTGACTCGCCTGGATTCCAAACGAGATCAGCATCTCTGCCGCGCACAGCACCTGGGAACGGGTCTAACTTGCTGCTGGTGGACAGCTGGCCAGCCGGAGGGCTCCCAGATGCAGCGCCCGCCCTCGCCCCACCACACCAGCAGACCTAGTCCTCGTTCCCGGGGGCTGTGGGCCCCGCAGGCCGGCTCCAGAGTTTCGCTGTCTTCGGTTTTGTTGGGAAGGAGGCCATTGGCCAAGGCTGGGAGGGGAGAGAACCCAGGTAACAGCATCACCCTGGCAACCATCTTGTACTTTCATCAGCGCTTTCTCTTCCTCGCATTTGCTCACTAAACCACCCCCCCCCCATTATGGTTTCGTTTGGAGAGAAGAAGCCGTGTTTCCAATTCCCTCTGCCATCATCACACCTGGATCAAACATTCGCCAGGATTTTGCGAACTACGTGAGCATTAGGTTGTACCCCATTTCATCATCTCTCGTTAACTTTCTGAAAGTCAGTTCTATCTAAGATAAACAAAAGCAGGACTCGACTGGGCAGCATGTATACTAAGAAAAACAGAAGCAAAATCAGTGGCTGAAATAGGGACATCTGAACTGGTTTTGATTTTATAATTTGATATTATGTTATCAGATTATATTGATGTTTCCAAACACATTCTTTTTTGTATAACTCATTTATTAATAACGTGGCTCTATGCAGGTCCATGAAATAGTTTTCCTTTTGGTTGTAAATAAACCAGAGCAAGAGTAAAATCATCTATGCCAACTCAAGTGCCTAGTCAAGTGTTCTAATTACAAATGGCCCTAAGTAATTATTATTGATAAATTGCAGTGTAACACAAAAATGCAGTGTTAAAAATTAGAATTATTAGCAATGTGAGGGAAAAATTGACCTTACATTTAACTTTTGTGTAATATTTATTTTATACTCATGGTTTTTATTTTATTTTAAAAAGTTCATTTTGAGTTTATAACCAGGGTTGTCTCATCACTCTTTTTGCTTATGTATATCATTACCTGAAATACAGCATAAGATTATGTCAACTGTACACCTAATTATATCATGTACAATGTAAAAATATTTCTATATTAATTTAAAATCATATTTAAGTATTGCCTTTTATTTGAAGACTACAATAACATAGCAATTTCTTTTTAAAATTTTTTTATTGTAGTGGCACATTTTAGTTGTACATAATGATCACATTCATCATAGGGAATTTGTTCCTGTACAGGATATATCTTGCTTCTTTTTTTCCCCTTTCCCTCCCCTCCCTTCAACCCTTCTTCCCCTCCTTATTTACAAAAACTTTGTTTCCATTTTTTCCTTCTTTTTTTTCTTGGTCTTCCTTTCCTCCCCCTCCCCGCCTTTGTTCCCCTTCCCTTTTGAACAATTTCGTCCCTTTTCCCAATATCTGTTATACATTTTGGTTGTTATTTACACTTTCAGTTTCTCACACCAGAGAAATAATGCAGTATTTAAACAATATGGCGATATTCTAAAGCCAATGAAATTCCATAAATATCTTAATTGAGATGAGTGTTTATATATGTACTTATATAAAAATAAACTAAAGCTTTTCTCTTTAATTTTAAACTTAATATGATTAAATTGGTTATGGAATAATCAGTCGTCTTATAATCATATTCTACTATTCAAACTGAAATGAAGTATACCTTCCTTTATTAAAAGTCTGCAGAACTGATTAGCTGGCAATGTAATTTCCATTACAAGTGCTTTTTCTGCCATCTAGTGGAAAAATGAAATCTATGAGGATTTATAATTTACATTTTTAAATTCTATTGTCTCTCAAAATATTTAGCAAAGTGTTACTTGAAATCTCAAGAAAAGAAAACAAAATAATAATTTCTCTTCTCACTTCTGATTTTTTTCTGCCCAGAGGTAGATAATTCTAAGCATTCCTCATGTTGCCAAAGAGATTACATACAGAAAAATGTAAAGGATGCTTCTGGCTTTCTATAAAAATCACCAAAGCCATCAACTCTGAAGAGATATATGTGTGTCCGTTGTTTTGCATAACTGAGGTTTCATTCATTATCAGAGTGAGGAGAGACACCCCAAGCTGCTGCTCCTTTCTGCTCCCATCAGAACAGTAACAGTGTAAGCTGGAGGGTGAGCAATTTAGACTAGAGGTGACTTGCTGAGTCCTCTTAGGTCAAAGGCTTTCGGACTTTTGAAACTGCACCTTATGCTAAGATGTGTATGTGATGTTGCAACCCAGGATACATCTATGTGTGTGCATGTGTTTGTATATCAGAACACAAAGTTTCACAAAGTTTGTATATCAGAACACGAAGTAATCTGTTCATGAGTGATCGGTTTGACATTGTTCATTCTGTTCCACTTTATTCTCTTTCACTTCTGTGGTATATTTGACAACATTTTAAATTGACTTCATGATCCACGGATTGTCTTAAAGCTTGAAACCCAGTGGTAAGAGTGTGTCCTGAAAAGCCCTAAGTGCTTACCTCTCCTGCTTTCGAAATATACAACGGTGAGTCTGAAATCATAACGAAATGAAAGGCTAAACATAAACTCTATGACAGGAATTGGTTAATGAAAGCCAAGACATCGAGATCTACCCAGTGGATGGTATTTTATCTGAGGAACGCTTGCTGCCGCCACTAGCATCATCCTCTCTCTCCACAGAACACAAGGCTCAGAGGCCTCTTCATGAGCCCCTCTCGAATCAAATCAGCCACCAGTTCTTTCCACTCGGCGTGTCTGTGTGCTCCTTGTCCTCTCCACCTCCTTTGGCTCCTTCCCTCTTCTCCCTGGGAGATCCGGTAGCTTCACTGCCCTCCCTGGCTCTGTCTCACCCCTCTGGTCCACCTTCACACCGCAGTGACACTCTCCCTTCCCCTCCCAGGTCACATGGCACTGTTCATGGACTCCTCCACCTCGTGAACAAAGCCCTGGCCCACTGCGTTGGCTTTTAAGACCCTCCTTGCTGAGTGCTTTGTTGGCATTAACTATTTAAAATTAGATGATCTCTCTCCCCATTAGGCTGTGAGCAAATCCGTGTTTTTGTATTTTTAAGTGGACTACATTTGCACCAGCAGTAGCTTAATATTTGTGGAAGGCACCAAACAAAACTTCCTTTCTGACTTTCACTCTCTCTGCAGTGCTGTGTGCGCCCTGCACTCCAGCTGTTATTGTATTAACCATTGCCTGAACGGTCCTTTATTAAACATTAATTAATTTTAAAAAAATTAATTAATTTGATTTTTATTTTCATAGAATATGCACTTGCTCAAATTTTTCCTGAGTTGTTTACCTTCTGTTTTCAGCCTTACCCTTCAAATACCAGCGCAAATGCCATTCCTGTGTGGGAACTCCCTCGGTGCCCAGCGGTATGACCCTGTCACTCCCGTTTCTGCCACCCTGCCGTGTGTGAGAGTCTACTTCAGCATATCTGCCTCACTTGACTATGAGCATCTTGATTGTAGAGAAGATGCCTTGTACATCTTTCTGGTCACTGGTACTGTTCCAGGTGTGGGATATACGTTCGTCTACCTGAAGACACTTGTGCACATCTTTTAAAAGAGTAGAACTGGGGCCTATTAACAATCATTTCTAATATAGACCAGCCAACTCTTACATGGGCTCTTTTGGAGCTGGGATTTAACAAAGCTTTCTAGTTTGGATTGTCGCTCCACCCTGTTAATGCTTTTTTCTCAGTTATCTACCAAGCACTACAAGCTACTGAAAATATAGTACACTACAAAGAAGTACAAAAGCTCACGAGTGAACGCCCTGTTAGTGACCCTTCTTCGTGTTAACATAATGATCTGTACTTTCTTCCCTCCTCCTACTCCGTGTATCTGTCTCTATCCTCGTAGGCAGGAAGTCCATTTATTCACTTGCGTACTCAGCAACTAACATACTTTCTGCATATAGTAGAAACTCAATAAATATTTGCTGAATAAAGAATCATAAAAGATACATAGACCTGTAAAGAATAAAAAAGGATTAGATGTATCAAGAACTTTTACAGCATTTAGTGAAATAATTACCTAAACATTCCAATTACGATGTTCTATGTTTTATAGCCATCAAATGCATTTTCATTGAATTAATAAAGAAATTATAAATTACCATTTTTAAAGAATTACCATGTATAAAGAAAACTAAGTATCTATCTCTGCTCTTTGGGGGCTGTATTCAAGGGTAAAGCAGTACAAATATTCACAGGTACTACATCATTTAACGGGTCGTGTTTCCTGCCAAGTGCCTTGGACATAACACTGTAAGGTGGTGTGGTGGGAAAAGGCATCCGAAAGAAGGAGTTCTTTGTTGAGAACTTTGACAAGTCTGAGATTTTACCCTACCTGCACGCTGAACAGTTAATCTTCCATATTTTCACAGATGTCAGTGGAGAAAACAGGACACCTGGATCAGAGACAGCGGCCATCATTACGGTGTAGCAGGCACCATGAGCTGCTTGTTTATATGTTTTCTCTTTGTCTTCCAAGTCCCAAGGAGGTGACTAGTAGCCTCTGAGATTCTACACGTATCTTGGGTTTGTATCCCAGTACAGGACTCCCCACTGCCGACCACCGACTCTTTCAGGGGGCCTGCTAGGAAAACCATCCAGCCTTTGTTCTGAGGGAGACATTACCCTTGTTAGTGTGGTTACAAAACATAACTGCCCTGTACTCTGGTGGGAGACACTGGCTCTGCATGTCAAGACTGCTTGCTACGAAGCCATCATTAAAGTGGTAGCCCAGAACAAAAGCTGTCTGTGAGACCAATGCAGAACTTTTCCTCAACGGTTTTAATTTGATTCTTGAAGGTTGAGTAACAAAAAGAGAAAGGATATTCCAAAAAGAAAAAAAAAACTTCACATTGCAAATACTAATTTCATGACCTATCTCTCTGGGCCTGATTATTTATCTGTAAAAATTAATACCTACTTCACCCAGTTACTATGAAAACTATGTGAGGCACTGTATGCATGGCATCCAGCCTAGTGCCTGACGTGTAGCAGGTGCTACACTGTTAGTTTTTTTCTCTGTATATATAGGATGTGACTTTGTAGACTGGATTTTAAGAAAATGGTGATATGAGAGGCACTGGATTTATTTACAAACTTTTTAAATTGAGCAACTGCTATGTCAGGCACTAGGTTAGACACCAGGCCTGACTCCCTGAAGCTTATGATTTGCTTTATTGGGTAAATAGAGGAGAGGTATCTCGAGTCCATTAAGTTAAATTTTTAGAGGGTACACCATCAATGTTTTGTGACAATTCTATGTGACCAGGAAGCTACATGGTTAGAGATATGAAAGAGCTTAGATTTAATATGAATGGACAGCATATGCCAGTCAACAACTTGCCCCTCCAGATCATATTGAACAAAGAATATCAATAATGGCAGCAGGAGGATTTCATATATTATTGCCACCTATTTATGACTGCCCAATTCTTCATTTGCTAAGTTTTTGTTGGGTATTGACTATAAGTGTGGGAATTTTGAGGATCGAGAGCAGAAATTCCCTCGAGAGTGAGTTTTCCACAACAGACAAGGAATTGAATTTTTGGAACGCAGCATCGGTGTCTATCCACATAGAGAGAAGTGTGACGACCCGGGAGGCCTTGTGAATAAGGGCTTTGCTTTACAGATAACTAGCAGATTGATTTATTGGACAATCCTAAAATTGTTTTCTTTCTTTAATGTGTGAAACGGTTATATAAGTATTCACCTTATTATAGGGCTTACAGGCCTATGCCTCAATTATTCTATAGCAATAAAATAGTAGGTTTTCTGAGAGTACAGAGTTATAAAGATCATTCCTGCTTTGGTGGTGGGACTTGATAACTAGTGTTAAATTTGATGGATTAGAATAATATATGAAAAGGCAACTCCAGATGGTTTCTGGGGATGAATTGTGGTAATTGCATTTTGTTCCTACCTCATTTCCAGCATAGTGTACTCTCTAGAATCTACCTACTAGGCTAGATTGTGCGGAGTCACACGTGGTGTGAGAGTTATGTGCACGTGGCTGACCAGAAAGAGAAGTCCATCACATGTGAAATGGAAGAGAATGAGAATATGCAGGCAAAGCCAATGGGAAAAGTGCCCTATCTATGGTTTCCATTATTCATGGGTCAGGAGATGGGCTTGAGCTGATGCTATAAGATGGTGTGGTATTTGGCAGCTTAACGGAATGATGGGTCCTGCAGTCAAATGATGCCAGGAACCTAAAATCACTCTCTGCCCATCGACCTTACCCCCTTTTCTACCTGCATATGCTGCCTCTTTGGCCTCATTCTTTCAAGTTAAATGGTGTCTAGGACTTGCTTTTCCCCAGAAAGGGGAAAATACATTATTAAGAAACATCTTACTATGGATTCCTTTGGCCTGATCTGCATTTGATCTGTGTTTGTGAAACAAGAAAGCTTGGCACAAAATGTTGAAAGTGACAAAAGACAAGTCTTGTGAAATCCCAGTTAAGATGGTATCTTTTCTTCTACAAGTTGTCTCTCCCCAGTGCTCCCTGGTTAACCAGGCTTCTTGCTAAAACCCCAAGGAGATTCTCAAACCTTCCCACACCGATGAAAGGAACGGTACGGGGGTCATAAGGATCCATCACAACAATTCTCTTTGTATTAAAACAGTCTGTTGTCAAGTCTATGCCAGCTTTCCCAAGAGTGCACGGCCCCCAAGGTGAGTGTGCAACAGCATTTCGTGTAAGAGCAGCATAGTAGAATTCCATTTTTGTGAAATTAGAGCACTTTTGTGTCTATTCTACACAAAATACTGTTTCCCACTTTCTGAACTTGGCTCTGATTGATAAAATCCTTTCTATTAGGAGAAAGCAGAAACTGTGTTTATCCAAGGCTTAAATTAACCCTTATAGAGCCCTCTTTCTCCCTGGATACCCCTCCTCTTGCACAACTTTGTGTCAGTAGACTTCCAAGGAAGCTTTCATTTAGCCAGCTGTTTGCTTCTATTTTACATGATTGTTCTTGGGGTTCAGCAGGAACAAAGGTCGCTGATATTCCCACCGGGTTTATCAGAAGCAACTGAGAACAATGAGCTCTTTTAATGTTGAATATAGAGATTTAAAATTTATTCATAATCTTTACTTTTTCTCCCAACACATTCTCATCCCCATGGGCTCTTTTCTCTAATTAACTATGCAAGCCTTGACGTTAAATTTAGGTACATATTAATCTTTCATTTTTATTGGTATGGTGTCTTGTTCTTTCTCCCTATACAAACACAATATGTGCTTACATTGAAATACATTTTAAATTTCCAAAAATAGTATATAAAAAAAAGAGCTTCTGAAAATAGGGCTGCTTTTACTGATGAGAAAAGAAGTGTATTTTGATTATGTATCACTCACACTCATTCACCCACCCTTGAAATTACGGTGCTGGGTAAGTCTAATTCATAAGAAAAATGGAGTCTCACATTTGTTTAGTTTCTACTGTGTGCCAGGCGGCATGCTATGGATTGTACATCTGTCATCTCCATTTAATCTCCACTACACATTGTGCTCGCTTTGGCAGCACATATATTAATCTCCACCACACTATGAGAGGGATTTTGTCCTTATCCTACCGATTAAGATTTGGTGACAGCACCCAGAATCCCAGTCTGTGTGACCCCTAAACCAGAGCTATCTGCTAAATACTGGGGCCAAAAGAAACAGGGAGATTAAGTAGTTGTCTGTAATATAGGACAGGTACCAAAACAGTTGACGCAATGTGGCATCGCATGTAAAACGCAATAAAGACTATAGGGAAATTCTTTTTAATACCCTCCTAATCCTTCTGCTATCATCCAAAGAAAACTTGGTTCTGGGTTATGTCTCAAACTAACACTTGCTCATCTGCTTTTTTGCTAAAGAAAAAGCACATTTCAATCAGTTTTTAAAGATAATACTGTACCTAGCAAAGATATCATTCAATAATTAATGTTCCTTGTAAATATTTTATAGCTATGACAAATGAAGTATTCATGTAAATCTTAATTTTCAAAATAAATCTTTTTAGATTTTTAAGTTTTTATTTTTTGGCAGTGCTGAAGATGAAACCAGAGCTTCATGTATACTAAGCAAGCACTCTACCATTGAGTTACACTCCTAGCCCCCAATTTAAAAATTGAGTTTAAAGAAAAACATTTATAAATAATTCGGTCGTATATAAATGTGGCTTAAAAATCCAACATGAAGATGTTCCAGGAAATGTCAACCTTAGGGACATGGAAGTGGAGAGTCTAGGTGAAAACTCACAATAGAAGAAAATGGGGTCCAGAGAGATGTACTTCAAGTGTCTACATACAAGTTGCCTGCACTAAATAGCCTGCCAACAGGCTGTTTAGTTTTCAGAACAGGTGGGCATGGGGGTGCAGGCTGGTAATCCCAGCACTCAAGAGGCTGAGGCAGGAGGATCACCACTAGTTCAAGGCTAGCCTGAATTACAGAGTGAGACCCTGTCTCAAAAAACACAAAAACAAACAAAACAAATCAAAGTGTACTATGAGCTCCTCACAAGCATGTCAATTTCCACCACTGCCCTTGTTTCCTCGGAAGGTTCATCAGGTACTGTTTGACTAACAAATACTGATTAGAAAAGCTAGAAATTCTCTCTTCCCAGAGCAGTCACACAGTACCATTTTCCTTTTGTTAAATGGTGAGACACTGATGGGTGGTAGCTTAGACCAGTTTGATGAACGGGCTTTTTAGATGGAATAAAATGTCATTTGTTTTCATAAAATTTGCCTTAGTTTATTTAGATATTCCGGTGTGTAACAGTCAGCGAATCCATGTAGAAGCCCTAGCTGTTACAATAAAAAGTCCATTTGCCAGTAGGGTGTGTGGGCTCTAGAGTCAGCTCACCTGGGTTCAAACCCTGGCTCCAAAATTGTTTACCACTAGGTACCTCGGTTTCATTATGTGCCGTGAGCCTGATGTGACTTCTTCGAGCATGTAGATGTTGGCTCTTAGATGTCCAGTCTACCCATTCATTCAGCCAACGTGTGTTTATTGAGAACTTACTATGTGATAGGAACTGTTCAAGACACTTGAGATATACTGAGGAATGAAACCAAGAAAAATCCCTGCCCTTGTGGGCTTTTTGAGGTACAGGTAGACAGGAAATAAATACAATCACTAAGTAACTTATTAAGAATGCTAAGTGCTATAGGACAAAAAGATATCAGTGGGTAAGGGAAGGGTGTTTAGAGGCTTGACAAGGATGAGATTTAATATATATGTTAAAAACTATATTCCTAAAATTCACTTTCCCACGAAAAACAAACAAAAGCTTAGAAATTCAGGCACTTTAGTTTCTTCTCTATTTTGAAATCCTATCACCTGCCATTAAAACCCATGTGATTTTGGCAGGCTTTTTGGGATCTCCCAGGATTTAAGCACTTTTGCTTGGGTCACTGTCCTCGCATCCTAAATTGTCTCTGCTTCTAGTC
Organism: Hystrix cristata; assembly: GCA_004026905.1. Classification (NCBI taxonomy): domain Eukaryota; kingdom Metazoa; phylum Chordata; class Mammalia; order Rodentia; family Hystricidae; genus Hystrix; species Hystrix cristata. The sequence continues at coordinate 836 of PVJO010012146.1, read as the reverse complement.
CTGCCCTGCTCTAACCCATCCTTCCACTTCTGGGTGTAAGTACAAGAGAACTGAAAGCAGGGAGGTGAACAGGTGTTGTATTTGCGGATCAATGTGGGCAACATTACTTACAACAGCCAAAAGGTAAAAACCACCCAAATGTATTGACAGATGAGTAAACAAAATGTGGTATATACACAAAATGGACATTATTCGCCCTTAAAATGGAAGAAAATCCTGATATATGCTATAACAGTGATGAATCCTAAAGACACTATGCTGAGTAAGTAAGATACACCAACAGATACTGTATGCTGTAATCTATACGAGGGGCCTGGAATAGTCAAATTGATGGAAAGTAGAGAAATATTTGCCAGGAGTTGGAACAAACAAGAAATAGGGAATTATTGCTTAGTAGGTACAGCTTTAGCTCAGAATGATGAGAAAGTTCTAGAGACACAGAGTGCTGGGGGTTGTAAGACAATGTGAATATTAAGTTGTAAATGATACAACCTATCTTTAAATTGCCTCCCATCACACACAATAGGCATATTCATATTTATGGACTACCCACAGCGGAATTCACGGCACACATTAAATCAAAAATTCATGCCAATATCACCAAAACAGCTTTATTTTTGTCACTGACACATACATGATGCTGCAATTTTGTCATTTTGTCTTCTCAAATACTAAGTATGCATTAAAAATGTTTATTAAGAAACAGGACACATTAAAGTCCTCTGTAAACATAATCCTTTTCAATATATTTTTCTACTTTCGTACATAAATAACTTAATCTACAAAATCATAAATAAAACCATCAACTCTTAAGGCCCAGAAATATATACAAATCT
>PVJO010012145.1:0-56800 GCA_004026905.1 Hystrix cristata | reverse complement strand
GTGGGACATGTATTGGCCCAGAGCTCTGTTTAAACAATAGCTTGTTGCTTTTGCATCGAATCTGGTCTCTTGTCGTTCTTGAGCGCCGCTCTCCCTTGTCCCGGGTAAGTTGGGGAAGGTTTCAGCCTTAACACTACTACACCCAGTTTACCTCAAATTTTAAAAAAGGAGCTGGGGTGATGGTGGTGGTGGTCAGGTGAGACCTCTTTTGATGAGCCTCAGCTTTTCCTGGTACTCTGAGTGCCACCGTCCCTGCCGCCTGGCCCTCCTTCCGGCATGTCTGCCCTGCGTGTCTCCCACTTGGCTGTCCTCCTGGGTTTGGGCCTGAGAATAAGCCTCTCCCTCACCCACGCTCGATCTTAGCCAAAAGGCCAAGAAGCGATCTCTCCCTCACCCAGTCTAGCTTGCTGGCGGCTCTCTCAGGTAGCCCCAGAGCCTCCAATTCTTCCCTGCCTCCTGCCTGCTTCCCTTCTCCTCCTCCAGTCTCCCTGACCTCTGTGGCCAGACACTACACCTTGCCTGGGCTGGCTGGTAAAGCCAGGCAAAGGGTCAGGCTAAGGGGGAGTAACCGCACCTTTAGAGTGCAGTGCCTCCCATTTTACAGACGCAGAAACCAAGTCAGCATGGAGGAGCTGCTTGCGAGAGCCTAATGGATTCATGGCCATTTCTGCAGAATCTGAATCTGCCTCCTCCCTCCACCACACTCGGAACTCCTTGATCATTCACTACCTTGAACCTCTGGGCCTTTGCACATGCTGGGAACAACGTTCTCTACCTCAGCGCAGCGACTCCTACTCACATCTCCAAGCTCAGGTCAAGTATCTCTGAAACACCAGACACCATCCCTTCCTCCTTTGTCCCTAGATGACACGGGGCATCTCCCAATGACTTCCGCATTGGGACAGGCTCTCTGTTATCCTGTCTTTCCACTGAAGAGTTGTGGGCCCTGGAAGCTACGACTCACATCTTGGGTTTGAAACGTGCGGTTAGGGCTGGGGATTTAGCTCAGTGGTAGAGGGCTTGCCCAGCAAGTGGAAGCCCTGAGTGCAATCCCCAGCACAAAAAAAAAAAAAATTGAAATGTGCAGTTATCATATTATTGCCTCAGTGTCCTCCTCAATAAATGGGGGATCATAATACAGGAAGCTCACTGGATTGTCCACCTGGCCCCCCACGTGAGACCCCGTGCTCTCCCTGCACCCTGCCGCACTTCCTCCCAGCATCCCAGCAATAACCTGGCACCCCAAGCCAGGCAGTGTGTGTCCTGCACTTGTGAAAATGACTCAGGGTGGCATGTTTGCTCTCTCTGGTCTGAGCCCAGTTTCCTGGTGATTGTTTGGCGCACATAGTAAACTGAAGGCTGATGCATCCTGGTCAACCCTCAGTTTAATGTCACTTCCTTAATGCCAACCACCATCCCACCCACATATATTCACTTCCTGAGTCAGAAACGCCTAGCTGGGCATAGTGGCACACACCCATCCTCCAAAAAATGAAATTAAACCAAATGGGGGGGCCTTCACTCATTAAAATTGATAAAATAATTCGCACACAGAGTAGAGAATGACTTCAAGTTACTTCCAGGCATAATACTCTAACAACATATCCAGAGCAAGTACCCAAAAAAGTTTCTAAATTCTTTTCTCCATAGGTTTATGTTTGGCACTAATATTAAAGTTGTTATTTGAAGCTTACATGCTTTGTAGGATACAGTAAATAAACACATCAGTGTTACTAGGAGCTATAATAGTCACGGGAAAACACACAAATAAAAAGATTTTTTTTTTTAACAGATTAGCTCTTTATCCAGGCATGGTGGTGCACGTCTATAATTCCACCACTTAGGAGGCTGAGGCAGGTGGATCGCCACAAGTTCCAGGTCAGCCTCAGCTACAATATTGCATTTAAGGCCAACCTGAACTACAAAGCGAAACTCTGTCTCAAAAAAAAAAAAAAAAAAAATTGCTCCTTACAGTTTCCCTTTAGGCCACAGTTGGTAATGCAGAAGGTACCCTCAGGTGTTCAGCCCCAGAGGAAGCCAGGGCAGGGAAGGGAGGGCCAGATGCGGGTTGGGGGTAGGGTGGGGGTGTGAATGACACTTGGTTGATTGCCCGGTGATTCCCACTGTCAGCCAGCCCCGGCAGGTCTTGGGAATGGCTGCATTCCCAGGGGCCATTCCTCGGCTTTGGACAAGGCACCTAGATCCCCGGCATCTGTGATAGGGGCCCACCTCTGTCTAAACCTCACACAGGGGGCACCAGCAGGAGTCCCTCTTCCAGGAGCGTGAGCCAGGCTGCAGCGCCTGTGTCTCCAAACGCCAGCACCAGAAGTGGCTTTGGGCCATGCTCAGGACTGCACAATGCCTGGGGACTGTCCCGGAGCTCTCCCTGCTCCCAGGCTCACTGGAAGACCAGGCCGTTAAGAGGTCCCAACTCAGAATTTTTTTTTTTTTTTGAGACAGAGTTTTGCCACATAGTTCAAGCTGGCCTTGAACTGTGTAGTCCAGGATGGCCCGAAACTCAGTGATCTTCCTGCCTCAGCCTCCTGAGTGCCGGAATTACAGGCATGAGCCATCACGCCTGGCTCTAACTCATGAATATCAACTTGTGGGAATATCAACTTGTGAGGAGCTTGAGAACCTCCATGCTGAATGTTGGGGTGCACACCCACAACCCCACCCCAACACTCTCGATCAGACGCTGCATTAACAAGACTCTACCAGCCACCCGCCCACACACCAGTTCTTGAAGCCCCTGGACACACGGGCTGCCCCCCAAGGGACATGCAGCCACAGTGACCCCAGCCGCCTCCACCTCTGTGGACAGGGTCTTGTTCTCAGTGATCCATCCTACTCCAGGCAAAGCCCACTTCTGGTCTGCTGGGGAGAAACTCGAAGGGCAAAGAGGTGACAAAGGGCTCCTGTGTCACTTTATCCTTTTCTACTTTATTACTTCAAATTAACAACCACAATAAAGCTCAAAAAAGTCCAATATTTACACAGGAAAAAAGTACAAAATTCCCCCCAAAGTTCTTCAGTATTTTTTTTCAGTTTTTTAAATTACAAAGTAATAAAAAGCTTTGCTCTTTAATTAAAAAAAAAAAGGAAGAAAGGGAAACAGAGGTAAATAAATTAGGAAATACACACATGGAGAAAACAAACAAAAATAAAAAACAAAAACAGATGTTAACTAGGAAGGGCGGAGAACTCCAACACTTAGCCCTGACCCCAGGCTCCTCCCCTGAGAGGCAGGACCCAGGAAAGGGGACCTCTGGTGACTGTCAAGACCAGGGAAGTAACTGATGACACACGCCCAGTGGTGTCTGGGAGCAGCCTCCATGGACGCTGTCTAAGACCAGGAGTGGAAAGATGGGGCCGCCACTGGCTGGCATCGGGGAGCGGTGGTGGCAGGACCCTCTGTGCCCTGAGGGATGTGGGGGACACTGTCCCCCATCCTTCTCAGGGGGAGGACAGAAGCTTGGCCTGGCAGGTGGGGTGGGCACCCGCTGCTCTGGGACCAGAGGTCACACACTCACACGAGACATCATGGCCCTCGCCTCTCTGCTCACTTGGGATCTTCGCGGAGAGGTGGTTGAGGGACCGGGATGCTCTGGGGGACACTGGGAAAGTCCAACATAGGAAGTTGACCATGGCATCTTGGCAGCTGGGGCTGTGCGCGTCTGTCTCGGTCCTGAGGCACATGAAACCTGCTGGGACCTCCCTTCTGTGACCAAGCCACTCCCCAACAGGAGCTCCTTGGGCCACCTCCAATGGCTGCATCTCCAACGCTGAGAGGGTCCCCTCTTACAGGTGGTGCGCGACGCAGGAATGGCTGGGGCCTTGGCACATGGCTCCTGTGACCCAATGTTGTCAGGGGAGCATTTGGCAGCCTGAAGGTTGGGGGCATTGGGCACGGCAAGGGGACCAGAATCCTCAGTGCTAAGGGCATCCCATCTTTTTGCCATTGGCAAAATAAATCGAAGAAATAAAATCCATCATTAGTTTTGTGCTGGGTTTTTTCTTTTTGTTCATTTCAGTGGTTTTTTTCCATCATTTTTTGTTTTTTTTTTTTAAAGAAAATACAGTGAAGACACTAAAAGGGGAAAGAAAGAAGACAGATTAGGTGTGTAGTTGCCTGTGTCCACACATCTGCCAGGCCCCCCCCAGCTCCTGCCTTCTTGTCCCGGAAGCCATCACTCTCAGGCCTGCAGCTGGCCGACACCCGGCACAAAGCAGGTGTGCAAATCTACCATCATCCTGGGGAATGGCCGCCCAGGTCATGCATCCGCCCACCCTGCCAGAGACAGACTGGTTCCTGGGCCTGAGGGCAGACGTAGCTAAGCCCTGCTCTGCACCCAGCGCCACCTGCAGATGAATTTCTGCAGAGCCAGTCATCCTTATAGCGTCCTGAGGTGAGGCTGAGTCCCCTGAGGGGAAACTACTGCCCACTGATACACACACACCCAAAGACCCCACCCCCTCCCACTCCCCTAAGCGGGGCCCAGACAGCTGCTACACACATACTCCGAGAGGCCTCTCCCGGGCTTTCAGGGGCCAGCCTGCCCTTTCCTCTAAGTGTGTAGCTCCCTTCCCTGGGGTATGCACAAACTAACGTGTGCCACAGCCCAGGGGCTGCAGCGGGGCTCAAGTCTCCCTTAGGAACTAACTTCCCGGAATGTGTTGAGGAAAGGAGGACATGGGACCAGCCCAAGGACAGGAACAAGGTCTTCCAGCAGAAATTAACCCACACGGGGCCAGGATCGAGCACAGGAAACTTCATCCCTGAGCTGGACAGGCTCCAAGGTCTTATGGTCCTAAGGACCCTTGGTTTTGGGGGCACGCGGTACCACCTGTCACTTCCTCCACCCCCTCCAAAGCACACTGGCCTCCCCTGGGGCCGTGGCTGTGTCCACACTCACCTAAGCAAACACTGGTCCCACGGAAGCTCTCCTCACTTCCCGAGGTGGTCAAATGGCACGCTTGTCTTTGGGGAGTGGGCAGAGAGATGGGGTACGGTAAGCTTCAAGGCAAGTCCCTACACTGCTGGCAATGGCAGGTTGGCAGGTCTCTCCCCGCTGTGGAGCTCCGCCCCCACCCGGCCAAGCCGCTCAAACCAAGGGATGATCCTAGATGTCCCCGCTCTGGAGACAGCATCATGCGGGGAAGCACCGCAATCACCCCAGCCCACACCCCAGAAGGTGCTGAGGCGGGCTCCCCACCAGGCCAGGTCCTCACAGGCAGGATAGGGGCTGGTCCCCCTTCCAGAGCCCCTGGACCAAACATGGCCCGTAGGTGGGGCTGCCAGACTGGACTGAGCCAGTCCCAATCCTGTGCTTGCTGATGGGGACTGGGGACGACAGGGGCGCTTCCTGGCGGCAGGGGATGGACCCCAGCACTACTACTCACCAGGGCAAGTCACATCTCTGAGCCTCGGTCTGTGAGGCTGTGCTCGGTGAAATGGGCTCAGGAGACCCCCCCAGGGTTAAATGAGGCTGTACCCTGAAGCTCAGGGCTCTTTGTGCTACAGCCACTCACCTGTGAGGCCGAGATTCGGGAGACCTCTTGTCGCCCAGTGAGGTCCGAGGACGAGACGTTGGCGGGTGCGCCCCTGTGCAGCCTCATGCTCACCTTCCTCTCCCTGTCGACCCGAGAGATTGCTCTGGGAGAAGTATTGCCTGGAGGGAGGGCAAGGTGGGAGCAGCCTCAGATGGGCACCAGGACACCCGACCCGCATGGGGACAGCCCAGAGCCCCAGGCTGCTACTGACCAGCTTGCTGGATGCGGGAGGCTGGGGTGGAAGCCACAGGCTCCGCTGCACTGCGGAGCCGGCCGGCGGTGGCGCCCGTGGGTGGGCCTGGGGGCGGGGCTCGGGTTGCGGATCCCCGCAGCTGCCCCATCCTCTCCTCTCGCTCGTGCTCCCGCCGCTCCCGGTCCACTTCCTCGGGGTTCCGGGCTGCACCCTGCGGGGATGGGAGAGGTGATGCTGGAGTCCATGACCTGAGAGGGCCAGAAGTGATGCTCGCTCATGGAGGGCGCAGACAAAACCACATGACACCCAGAAGGAGGAGACGGCAGTGTCAGGAGCGGCAGGAGTGCGGGCTTCCTGTGGAGCTGGGGTGGGGGTGCTAAGGCCCCCAGGACGACCAAGGGCACCCCTGGCCTTCCCAACCTGGCCCTCTCAGTGTACCAAGAGCCCTCAGCCCCTTGAGCTTCCAGACCAAGCAGGGAAGGCAGTCAGAGGCCCACCTAGCGCACAGGCCGGGGATGATGCCCAGAGAGTAAAGGACAGGTCCCGAGTGACAACACTAGGTGAGGGCAGGGCCAGGGCCTAGCCCAGGCCCCCTGGTGTTTGGCCAGGGGCTCTTTTCACCAGAGGGCTGTCCATGCCCCATTCCCAACCTGGCCACCGCCAGCAGGCCCAGGGGACCCACGCAGATGCTGTTTGCTGTGAAACAGTAGCTGGGGGGGCCAGGGAAGGAGCTGGGCTGGATGCTCCATGGAGAAAAGAGGCCCAGCAGGCAATGCTGGGGATGAGGGTCCTGTACCCCAGGGCACTGCCCCTCTAGCTGCTGCCACCCACCCTGCAGGAGGAAGTGAGAGGCCCAGAGAGGAACATGGCCGGACAGCAGTACCCGCTGGTTACCTAGTCGGTCCTGGGGCCGTCCACAGGGAAGGGCGGGGGGCTGGCGTGAGGGGGACCGCATCTGTGGAGGAGAGAGCTGTGGGCTAAGTCGGGGGCCTGCTCATGGGCTGGGGTGTGGTCTCCTGCCACCCCGTCTTTCCCAGGGACCTGGCTGAGAAGGCTGCCTAGGCAAAGGGGTTGGGCCTGGCCTCAGGGCGCTCCGGGGGAAGTGGGCAGATCAGAGTGATCCCTGATGCCTAGTGAGGAGCCAAGCCAGGCCAGTCACATTCCCCCTCTACTGCTGGCACCGACCCCTTTTCTGAGGCAGGGCTGGTGTCTGCAGCCAGGCAGAGGTGCCCACAGGTCATAGCAGCTGGAGCAGAGCTGGGGTCTGAATCCAGTCATCTGCCAGCTGGTCCCACTGCACATACTACAAGGACACTGTTCAGAGACCTGCCTTAACAGAACGTCCCACTCCTCCCTCTCAGCAGCCCAGTGGGGAGGCACAGGACCACCAGGACTCCATCCCCTGAGACTCCAGGAGTGGACCTCATCCTGGGGTCCACTATTTAGCCAGAACAAAAGTTTAACTCGAGAAACAAGAATGACAGCACCCATCCTGCAGGGCAGGGCTGGTGCCATCCCCTGGATGGGAAAACTAAGGCTTGGTGAGGCTACACGATCTGCTCAGAGGTGCAGTGACAAGAGGCCAGCAGTGGTGCTGGTGGTCGGAGGCTGGCCCCTGGCTACCCCAGCAAGCTCGGGCTGCTGCCAGCCCCACGGGCAGGAGGAACAGCGCGATTCTGCGTTTCCATCCACCCAAGCAACGCTTCGACAAAGGCACACCAGCGAGAGCTTTTTGGGTCTTTATTTGCCCACAAGAAACAAAAGGTCAACATCAAAGTCACCAAGCATCCAGCCCTGTCGTGTGGACTCCATCTTTGGCTGTGTGCAATTTCCTCCTGGCCAGCTGGTTGGACCTCAGAACACAAGATACTGTGTACTGTAACACAGAGTAGCATCCTGGTATTAGGTATCCAGGGATCCTAGCGCCCTGGCGCTGATGTTGAACACAGGAGGCCACTTCAAGGTCAAAGGCGAGGTCCTTCCCGTGGGAGAGTCCAAGCCCACGGTGCCCAGCACGGAGGGTGGGGGGTCTGGCTGCAGAAAGTTCCCGTGGCATGTTCTGTACATGCTCCAGTTGGGGGCCGCTGGGGGTGCTCTGGCCCACCCTGGTGGTGACAGGGCCAGGAGCTGGTAAAGGATAAGGCTGTCTGCACCTCTGCCCAGCTGAGCCCCAGCAATAGTGCAATAGTGGAGGGCGTGCGGCTGGCCTGGCTTGAGAGATCTTGTTGGCTGGACAGTTCCACGAGGGATGCTGTTGAAGAGGCTTCCAGAGCAGCACTATCCACAGAGCTTTCCAGGATGACAGAAACGTGCCCATCTTCCTGCCTAGCCACCGGAGCTCCCGAGAACTTGAAATGCGGCGATGGTGACTGATGAACTACATTTTCCATTTTGATTAAATTTTATTAATTAAAGTTAGCACCATGTAGCCAGTGGCTACGAGTGGATGGCACAGGTCTAAAAGAATATGAATCCCACTCCGGAGCCGTGATGGGCTAAAGGCAAAACCGTTCCCAGAACTGGACTCGGACAGACAGGCCCTCTGACCACACTCCAAGCTGGAAGGCGTCGCACTGCCCACCTTCCACCCCGTCCCTGGAGAGAAAGGTAACAGGGGCCGCTCCCCAAGGTCCCGGCCTGTGAGATGCTATTCTCTGCCCAACCGCTGTCTGCCACCTTGGAGAACAGAACCAGGCCAGAGAGAAGAAGGAAGAACTCAAGACCAGTGTGCTTGGCATCCAGGAGGACAAGGCCTCCTCGGTCCGCAGCACCTGGTGGAGTGGGCCACGGCCACACTGCGGAAGGAGGCACAGCAGGATGGGATGTGGGGACATTTAATGAGATCAGGTTCGATACAGAGGCTGCCAACAGTCAGGCTGTTCAGGGCCTTCCCGGGCAGGGCCATTATCCCTTCTTCAAGCTTGTCCTGGCCCTTGGGCAGCTGGTTCATTCCTGAGAATCCCATGCGGGGCCTCTTCTGTCATACCCTCTCCAATGCACGGCCACCTCCCGGGAACAGCTTGTCATTCCCACCGTCCCAAACAAAGGGTACCCCATCAGGCCTGGCCCCGATGGATTCAGAGGCACCAGGCGATGTCAGAACTGGGGCCCTGGAGTCCAGACCACTGGCCAGTAGTTTGGTGGTGGCAGCTCCTCCACCTCCTCCACCTCCTCCAGAGGCCTATCTGGGGGGCCTTGGGTGCCCAAGGGTGTCGGGCACCTGGAAGCGACAGAGAGAGCACAGCTCAGGTTTGGCCTCTGTGCTCCTTGGCCTACTAGCGAGTCTCGGAAGGGCCGGGCCTCGGAGGGTCCTTACCAGTATGTGGGTGAGCATGAGGGCCCGGCACAGGGCCAGAGACGGGGGCAAGGCGGTGCAATGGCTTCGCTGTTGCGGGGCTGAGCCTGGCTCGAGGAAGCCCCCTTTTCCAGAAGAGATGTGAAACAAGACAAAGGATTTCACGGACTCCAGAGCTCCAGGCATGGCTGGCGAATCCTTCTCCCCAACCCACCCCCAGGATCCTTAAAAGAGGGAGACGGAATGACCACCTAGCAAGACCCAGGGTCCCAGGACCAGGAGGAAAGAAATCACTCTGCATGGGTCCTGGCTGGCCAGGGAGCGCTCAGAGGAGAAGGCGGCCACCTGGGATGCGAAGGACAAGAGCAGCAGGAGGATCGTGCAGGCGGCAAGCAGGGCAGCCGGCGGACCTGCCAGTGCCACCCACGCCTCGCCGGCTGCCCCGATGTGGGAAGAGAGAAGGCGCTCGGGGACCCTGGCGAGGTCACTTGCGCTGTCCAGCTTGTACCTCCCATTGGCTGGAAGCCCCGCCCGCCACCGGGTCACTCTGGCCCTATGAGTCAGGGCCTGCCCCGTCCAGTCCCCCAAGCCCGCCTCGGCCTTCAGGTGACTCACAAATTTGAGCATGTTCCAGTCGAAGACATAGTCGTAGGAGAAGCCCTGCCGGTGGAAGAGGTTGCGGAAGAGCTGGCGCAGGTAGGAGTAGTCAGGCTTGTCGTCGAACCGCAGGGAGCGGCAGAAGTTGAGGTATGTCGAGAACTCGGCTGGTGGGGGGCACACAGGACAGAAGAACCACAGTGAGGCCCATGCTGAGGGCCCCCAGCAGCCTCACTGCCCTGGCTACCCGCTGTCCCCACAGATACTTTCAGCTCGAGAGGGGCAAGATGAAGAGAGAACCAGCCTGCCCAAGAGCAGGGCTGCTTCCTGTAACTGCCCCAGGGCCCCAAGGGCTGGTACCCGCACCTGCCCCCACCAAGCGCTGTGGGGTCATAAGAGACTGGAGCGACAGGTGCCCAAGAGCCCAGCAGTGAATGCGAGCCCTACATGACCCCAAGAATGGGAAGACAGCTTCCCTTCCCCCTCCACCCACTCAGGCTGAGACAGGGCCCTTGAGAGACAAGTGTGAGCTGGTGACATGGTGGCTACGCCCGTGACCAATGCTCTCTGGGCTTGGGGTGGCCTGACTTGCCCTCAGACAGAGGGACCCTCCTGAGGGCTGGTACTCACAGGGGTACCCTTTGCAGAGGGCCTCGATGGGCGTGGACATCTTCTTCTCACTGATCCGCTCATACTTCTGGCGCTTGGTGGCTGCTTTGAGGCCCTGCCAGGGCAGGGAGCCCAGGTTGAAGTACATGAGCACGTAGCCCAGGCTCTCCAGGTCATCACGTCGGCTTTGCTCTGCGAGGCAGAGGGGAGGTGAGCAGCAGGGTCCCCCACGCTGCTTGACTCCCTGCCACCCTCTTCTACGCTGCTCGCCTCCCCCACAGAGGAGCCCCGAGGCAGAGCTTTCTCAGCTCTGTCTGGCCCAGTTCTTCCAACTCAGCCGCTACGTCACTCAGCAACTATGAGTGGGCACTGCCGCCCCCTCACCTGGCCCACCGCATGGCAAGGGCACAAGCCGTGGCATGAGGTGGGCCCAGGGTCAAATCTGGCTCCTGCACTATGGTTAAACATCTGGGCCTGCGATTCCTGGTGGTACCAGTGAAAACTGTTACCCATTCAGCAGAACCTGTGAAGTGGGCTGGCACCTGCAGCTCTATGAAGCGGGAGATGGGAACTGTCTCAGGGAGGCCCCTCCACAAAGTCCCCAGGAGCCCAGCATGGTGGCACACTCTTGAAATCCTAGTACTTAGGAGGCTGAGGCAGGAGGATCACCCTGAATTTGAGGCCAGCCTGAAGAACATAGTGAGTTCGAGGCCAGCCTGAACTACATCATGAGACCATGACTCAAAAGAACAAAACAAATGGAACAAAAACCAAGTCCCCGGGAGCCTCCAGCCAAGCCGGGGGCGGGTCCAGCCAGCAGCCGGAACACACACTCACCGATGCCCAGGTGGGTGTTGATGGAGGCGTAGCGGGCAGTGCCGGTCAGGTTCTTGTTTTCCCGGTAGGGGATGTGCTGGTGGGTACGAGCGTCCCGGTACTTCTTGGCCAGGCCGAAGTCGATGATGTACACCAGGTTGCCTTTCTTCCCCAGGCCCATGAGGAAGTTGTCAGGCTTGACGTCCCGGTGGATGAAGTTCTTGGAGTGGATATACTCGATGCGGCTGATCTGGGGGCAGGGGGACAGGGCGAGAGACCAAGGAGAGACATCAACAGCAGACCCAGAAGACAGAATGAAGCAAGCGAGGCAGCCAGAACCCAGGGTGCCAGGGACACAGCGTGGGCAGAGCGGGAGACAGAGGGCAGGAAGCACCTTGCCCAAACTCGGCAGGAGTAGGAGGAGCACAAACAACGGAACTCACCACCTAGCTAGGGACACCGAAGTCGCCCTCTCTGCCTCTCTTCTTCCCTTGAAGGGATTTGTTCTGTTTTGTTTTCAAAACCTTTCTTTTCCCTTTAAGGGATTTTTTGATGCTCAAATTAACACCCTTGCATGTGACATCCTCCAGGCAGGTCACGCCAGCTCTGGGTGCCTCAGGCCTCAGGTAGGCAGAGAGACTCTGGCGCCTCCTCTGCGTACTCTCGGCCCAGGACCGCAAGCTGTTTGCAGACCCTGCAGGCCAGCTGCAGGCTGGACTGAACTGCCGCTGAGTGAGCCTGGCACATTTCACCTCAGGTCCAAAACTCTATCATTTGATGTGTGTAAGTATGTATACACACACATATTTTCTTTTTTTGGCAGTGCTGGGGATCAAACCCAGGGCCTCATGTACACTAGGCAAGTGTTCCACTGCTGAGCTACCTCCCTGGCCCGGTTTTATATTTTTAAAAAGCTTTCCTTGTAGTCGCCCTGATGTCAGCTCTGGCCCAGGCACAGCCTGGCATACCCCATAATCCCCACACTGGCAAAGGGGAGACTCGAACCAAGTGGCTGAGGCTCAGAAAGGCTTAGCAATTCATCTCTGTGCCCCACAAGGGCAGGACCAGCCCCCAGCCTGTGAGATCACAGGAAGACGGAGTCCCGGACCCCATCCAGGAGCCTGACTGGGCAGGCTGGAGTGAGGCCTGGAATCTGCATTGTAAACAAGCACCCCAAGGCTGCTATGTCTCCTCCTCCAGCACCCCCCAAGGCTGGATACAGGGCCCCACTGGCACAAGGGAGAATGGAGGCTGAGAGGGAAGAGGCCTGGCCAGCAGGTCAGGTCACCTGGCCGGATGGGGAGGCAGGGGACTCACCATCTGGTCGGCCAGGAGCAGCACCGTCTTGAGGCTGAACTTGCGGGAGCAGAAGTTGAAGAGGTCCTCCAGGCTGGGCCCCAGCAGCTCCATGACCATCACGTTGTAGTCGCCCTCAGCCCCACACCACTTGATGGACGGGATCCCCACTGGGGCCGGGCAAGAGGGTCTATTAGGGCCAGTGCCCTCCAACGGCATCATCTACACGGTCACAGCCTGGTGCCTAGTGACCCTCCCGCCACACCTGGCCCCTGCACCATCTGCACACTCGCAGGCTGCCCCAGGTCCCTCGCCTCACCTCCCCCTTGCATCATCTTGTAGAACTTGCTCTCAATGTGCAGCTGCGGGTGCTTCGTCTTGACACACTCCAGCTTGATGGCCACTTCTTCACCAGAGGCGATGTTGGCACCTGCCGAGCAGGAGGAAGCAAAGAACCAGTCACCCTGCCGACTAGGTGGTCCCCAGACCACTGTGCCCCGGGCTGGGTGGGGGGCTGTGGGACACAGAGGGGTGGCAGGGAGGCTCAGGCTTCCAGAGGGAAGGAACAGCAGCAGGTGCCCGGAGAAGATGGGAGACAGGCGGGGCTGCCCAGAGAGCCCCAGGCAGGCACACACGGCAAGAGAACCTGAAGCTCGCAGGGGACGGAAGCAAATCCTGGAGAGGGTGAGAACTGAAGTGTGTCGGGCTGAAGGGGGTGTGCAGGAGAGAAGGCGCCAGGAGCCCACCCTGATACACCTGCGCCCCAGGAAGCTTGGAGGGACAGCCCAGGACCAGCCCCCCCCAGGTCAATGTGGATACCTCCAGAGGCCGCCCTGGCCCCTCCGTCTGTCACCATCAAGGTGATGCTATAATGGTACATCAGGGTACAGCTGTAATGGTACATCAGGGTACAATTGTAATGGTAGGCCGGAGAGCGACTCGGCTCTGCCAGCTCCCAGGTCTGGCTGGGAGGGCCAGCACAGCTCAGGAAGTCACAAGAAAGAGCAACTGTGAACGGCACTTTGCCTCAATTTCCTCAGCTCTAATGGGTGAGCTGACCTGGAGACCAAGGGGCTACACTCAGGGGCAGGGGCTTCCCCACAGCACCAGGAGTGACTCCAGCTGCAGCAATCAGGACTGTGTCACACAGGTAACCACACAGCACTGAAGAACCCAGGAGGACAAAGCAGCCTCACCAGTCAAGGAGGAGACCAGTTAGGGGGAAAGAACAAGGACGTACACAAGAACTAGTACCCCAGAGGCCCAAGAGCAACAGAGCGGCCGACAGGGATGTGACCACACAAGGAACCCCGGAGGGTAGCGAACAGGGACAGGTGACAGCTTCACACAGCCACCAGGCCACTCCCAGCGCCCCACTCCTGGCAGCACACTCCTCCCAAGAGCTCCGCAGTGGAAGCAACCCAAGCGCGCACCAGCAGATGAACGGAGAGCAAAATGTGGCCATCCACAGGGTAGAATATTGTTCAGCCACGAAAAGGGGTGAAGTGCTAATAAATGCTACGACAGGATGACCTTTAGAAACGTTCCGCTCAGTGAAAGCAGCCAGACACAAAAGGACAAATAGTATATAGGAAATGTCCCAAATAGGCCAATCCACATCTACAGAAAGAATGTGAATGGCTGTCAGGGGCTGGGGGCTGGGGGGAGTAGCTGTTTATGGGGCAGAAGTGTGCTTCTGGGGTGACGAAACATATTTTGAAACTAGGTGGGGTGATGATTGCACAACACTGCAGTAAAAGACACCAAACTGCACACTTTAAAAAAATTTTTCATTTTGTTACAGGAAGGTCTCCTCATTTTCTAAAAACAAGAGGAAAAAAAGCTGACAGTTTTGACTCAATATCAAAGCATGCAATACGAAGAAGATAGTTCAAGGGGTATAAACGTGATAAAACCATCAGCCTAGGAGAACAATCAAGTGGTGGCACATGCCTATAACCCCAGCCTTGGGTGGAGAAGGGGCCAAGGTAGGAGGACTGCAGTGAGCTCAAGGCCAGCTTGGGCTATGTAGCCAGATCCTTTCTCAAAAAACTAAAACAAAACAAACAAAAAAGGGAATAATTTAAAGTGTCAGCTGGGCCAGGTGTGGTGGCGCACACCTGTAATCCCAGCACTCAGGAGGCTGAGGCAGGAGGATCGCTGTGAGTTCGAGGCCAGCCTGGACTACCAAAAAAAAAAAAAAAAAAAAGGTCAGCTGGTAGTTACCTCTGTGAGGAGAAGGCAGAAGACAAGACAGCAAGGACAGGATGGAGCCTTAAAGTGACAGGCCTATCCTCCTCTTTTAGATGAGTGGTGCCCAGGGGAGGGTCCCTTGCAACCTTAGGGGAAGGCTTTTCACCCTTGATACCCAGAAGCCATTTAAAAACAATGAAAAAGCCCTCCCCTTCCATGATCACACACCTGTACCTGGCCTGACCCTTGGCCTGTGGCAAAACATCCAAAAGCAGCCATGCTCACGACTGTGCCGACAGGCAAAGAGCTAACAGACCCCAACCAGGAGGAAAAGATTACAGCAAACAGGGTAAAGGGTATGAACAGCACTCCCCAGAGACAGAAAGAGACCATCAATGTGAACAGCTCACTCACAGGAATGGATGCCACCTCCTTCTAAGAGAAAAGCAAATTAAAAAGATCCCAGAAGAGACCACAAGTCAGCTAGGACTGCCCAGGGCCCCGCAATGAGACAGCGTGCCTTTGCCTGCACAGTGCTGGCTTGGGGTATGATGCCCACAGGAGGGTCACTGCCACCACCCAGCGCCGACCAGCAAGCCCTGGCTGGGGCTTTGGCTGCCGTCCTTGCATGGTGCAAAAGGAGGCCTGGACAAGGCTGTGCACTGTCCAATGTTTGCAGCAGCCATAGCCTGGAAAGAATCCAAATGTCCATCATCCGGGGGCTGCTTAAAGGAAGAATAGCCCATCAATGAAACAGAACACAATGGGGGAAGGACAAGGACACGCTCTCTGGGTGGAAGTGGAAGATCTCCAGATATAGGAAGCGAAAAAGTGAAGCACAGAACATGTATTCTGGGCCCTCCTTTCAGCTCCAAAGCAAGGTGGGGGAGGAAGTTGCTGTGTATGGCTGTGTCTACATAAAGAACCTTGGGGAACCAGCCAAGTCTGGGGACTGAGGACAACTCGGATACCTTGTTCTGTGCCGCCACTTATTTATTTCACTGTGTTTACTGAAATGCAATTTACATACTCTGTCATTCATTCACTCCCAGTGTACAACTAACTCAATGGTTCCTGGGGTATTCACAAGGTTGTGTCACCATCGCACAACTGATTCTCCAATGTTTTCGTCACCCCCGAACACTCACACCCACAGCAACCACCACTGTACTTTCTGTCCCTGCATCTGCCTATTTTGGACATCTCGCAGAAACAGAATTATACAATATGTGATCGTCTGTCTTCTGTGGCCTGCTTCCTTCACATAACACATTTTTGTGTTTTCATTTTTGGTTCTGTCTACATATTTTAATTTTTCAGTCACATATAAGGGAAAGATAAATAGAAGACTAAATCCAGTGAGCAATTATGTGGTGCAAACATGCACTAATGAAAATTTAAAAAAAAAAACACCGTAAAGGTGGCCTAGCAGAGTGCTTGGTGCCTGGGACCCGGCCCATGATGGGAGGGCTGACAAGGAAGGGCCGGCCAGGGCTCCAGAGATGAGCGGGGTGAAGGGAGGGGGCAGCGGAGGGAAGGGGCAGCAGTTGCCCATGTAGGAACAAAGGAAGCAGGAAGAAGGAGCCTCTTGCTGGGCTCCGGCCACCGAAGCAAGACCGTGCGATACAGAGGCTGTGGCATGTGCAGAGGCCCGGTGGGACGGGGTACTGCCAACTCTGAGTGGTTTGGTGTGGGTGAAGATGGTGGAGGAGGTGGGCAGGGCAAGATCTGAAGGGTCTCCAGTGGCCAGCCAGGATTCTGGCCTTCAGGCTGGGTGGCGGGGCCAGTAACAGGTGTGTGACCACAAGGGACTCAATCTCAGCAGCACAACATTCAGGGCCAGAGACTTCGTTATTGTGGGGCTGTCCTGAGCACTGTGGGGTGCACAGCGGACCCCTCACCTCTACCTGCAACATGCCAGTAGCTACCCTTTCCTGCCTCATCCTCCCCTAAGTTGTAATAACCAAAAACATCTCCAGACCTTGCCAAATCCCCTGGAGGACAAAATCCTCCCCCCCCACACACTGAGATTCACTGGTGTTTTAGAAAGGGATGGAAGGGACTTGAGGGGAGCTGAGGAGGTGATGGTGGCCCTGTCAGGCAGGGTACAGAGATCAAGGACAATGCGAGGCCGGGCCTCTGGCCCCAGGCAACTCAGGAGAGACTGTGTAGGGAGGTAAAGGCAGATGGAGTCCTTCATCCCTCAGGCCGTGACGCCAACCTTCTAGGACTACTCTGTGCCGCTCTTTAACATATGGAGAAACTGAGGCACCAAAGACCAAATGCCCATATGCCACACTGAGACAGGGACCCAAACTATTAGGCAAAGTCTCCTGACCCCAGAGCACTGGAGACCTCCTGCCCCAGCTGCCTCTCCCACCAGCGGGACCCCCGGTTTTTCATCTCCATCAGGATGTTGCTTGGCTCTTTTCTGATCCCCCAAATTCTTGCAACCATCAGGCCGAGGCTGAGAGCTTTGGTAGTTGGCTAGGACTGGAAATGCAGCCCCCAGAGCCCCTGTGCTTTTCTCCATTCCAATTCCCTAGTGCGGCAGAGCTGGATCAGCTGGATCAGGCCTGCCCTGGAGGAGCCCAGCTCGCCTGCTGGGGGAATAACAAAGACACCCGGCTACATGGAAGGAGCCAGGGCAGGGATGCAGAGGGGTCCTGGAGGCAGGTGGCCACCACGGCTTCCCAGCCAGGGATATGGCAGCAGATGAGTGGGCCAGGCCTGTGGGAGCCAGAAGAAATGGCCCCATTTCAGGCACGGAATGTGGAGGACTGGTCAGACTCCAAAACAAAGACCTGGACAGAGAAGTGCCTAGGCCCGGCCCACCCCAGGAGGGCTAGAACCTTGCGATGCCACAGGCAGGGAGGTGGGTGACTGGCCTTGCCTGGGGGCTCACTGGGCACACTCACAGATATACCCCTCTACCCCAGCAGCAACAGCAGCTGCAACTCTGGCGCCCACCTACCAGGAGCCTAGAGTGCGCCCCCTACCAATTTACCCCAGAATAACCTGTCGGGCAGCACTGTTCCCCACCCCTCTTGGAGCTGAGGACCAGCAATTCTAAGAGGTCTAAAGAGTCCGCCAGGATGCAGTGCCAGCGAGGCGGCCCAGGCCCAGCCACCTCTGGACCCTGTGCAGACACTTAGAGGTCCAGCACAGAGTGGCCCCCACCCTCGCAAGTGTCCCTTATGATGCTGGGTGGGAACCTGGAGAGGAGCCGTGGACTGGCAGCCACTTACAAGCCCAGCGCCCACGGCTGATCCTGGAAAGCAGGGCTTGGATGCCGCGCACGGCCCCACCTGCAGAGGCCATGTGGAGTCAGGCCCTGGCCTGGGCCCTGCCACGAGGACGTGGCCAGAGTTCTGAACAAAGGGAGTCAGCCAGGGAGAACTCCGGTCACCAGTTCCCACCCAAGCAGGACAGGGGCCCGGGACGGCAACACAGGGAGAAGAGAACCGTGCCCCGCGCCCAGGCCCTAAAGCCCCAGAGCCTTTGCAAGCAGCAACTCCTGACCCATCCCTCGAGTGGCAGAGCGGCAGGAGCGCAATACTGCTGGCCCAGCGTACACAGGTGTTTCACACACCAGGATCTCATTGCCCCACACAACTCGCTCCTAGAGACAGGGAAGTCAAGGCTGGCAAAGGTCGTAGCTTACCCAAGAGCACACAGCTAGTAAAAAGAAAGTCAGCGCCCATGTGGTGGCACATGCCTGTGATCCCAGCACTTGGAGGCTGAGGCAGGAGGATTGCCATGAGTTTGAGGCCAGCCTGAGCTACACAGTGAGTTCAGGGCCAGCCTGAACTACACAAGAGACAGAAAAAAAAAGAGGAAGAAACCAGTCTCCAAACCCAAGTTCAACTAACTCCAGAACCGATGCAAACAGGAGTAAACCTGGACCTCGTTTGTAAGACGAATGAGATGCCTCTGTGGCTAAACAGGAAGTCGTGTCCCCAGGGAGAGACATAGGCTGAACCAGGGACACTGGCCTTTCTGAGTGACCTTGGGCTGCCCTTTGTCTGCCTTGGCTTCCATGTCTCTTCTGCAGCCAGAGGGCCTAGACTGGGCAGCGTGTGTGGACAGGTGCTCGTCTGGACCGGGAGCTGCCCCCACTCAGTACCAAACCCTCGAGCCTCAGCAGCGAGAGGGGTCTTTACACCACCCCAGCTTCACCAACAGCAGGAGACAGGTGCCCCTGCGCCATCTATAAGAATACTAAGGCTCAGAGAGAAAGTAACTTATCCCAGGTCACACAGCAAGTGAGAAAAAGACAGGGGTGGGGGACCCAAACTGGGCTCAGTCTCCAAATCTCGATCTTTTTCTATCCTGCTGACAAGCAAGGCTTCTGCATACTACAGGCTCCATTTCTCCCTCATTCACGTGACCAGTATTCCCTGGATGCCCTCGTGGGCAGGCTTTGTGCTGGGCACTGGGAAGGGAGATCAAACACAGACCTTCATTTAACTTCATTTGTTCATTCAGGGAGGAGGTCTTGCTGTGTTGCCCAGGTTGGTCTCCAGCTCCTGGGCTCAAGTGATCCTCCTGCCTCAGCCTCTTAAGTGCTCTGCTAGAGAAAGCAGCTCCAACTCTCCTTCCCTCCATTTTGAACTCGGGGACTGTTTATAAGGAGCATGAACTATCATGTGCTGGCACTTCGGTTTACAAATGACTACTTCAGGGGCCGTTTCTCGGGTGACTCCTAACAGCACTTGGTCAGTGGGGCAGCAGCAACATGCACACTACAGACCAGAGAGAGGTCCTGGGAGAACCCCACAAAGCGAGGGCATAACCCAGGCCTGCCTCTGTCTCCCACACTCTCAGCTCATGGGCGTGCAGGCCGACGTTACTGGTTTTCTGGAGCGACCTTGGGTGGTCATCTTGACCATGCGGCACCCAGTGGCACCCAGGCTCCCACCCCCATCCCAGACCCTCTGAGGCTCGCTGAGCAGCAGTATCATACGCCAAGGGGCGGGGACCCTGACCACTGGGGCAACAGCACACTGACTCAGTTCTCCATGGGGACAGGAAGAGGAGAAAGCCCTCGTGAGGTTTGGCCACCTGCTCTCACAACGCCGTGCCCCTCTAATTGCAATCACGACCTGCGTATCTCCCTCCAGACCAACAACTGCAAAGGAAGTATTGTGCTCACAGCCGTACCCGCTGCCTCCCCCCAGGCCTGAGGTGGCAGCACCCACAGGCTCCAGCCTCCCCTCTCCAGGCCAGGAGAGGGCTGAGAAGTCAGTGATTTGTTTAAAACGACACTAACAGGACAAACTCGGATTTTCAACACAAAGAACATCCCGAGAGAGAGGATCCCCAGGAGATCCCGCCCCCCAAGTCACTCCAAAGCCAGCCCGGGCTGCATTCACAGTGTGGAGGCCTCGCTGCGGGTCACATGGAGGCCCAGGACTCGTTTCTCACCAGGATCCTTCTCCCGGGACGCCAACCCAGCCCAGGCTTCCCCATGGCTAGCTGGAGACTCAGGTCGGTGGCTTCTGGGAATCAGAGCTAAAAATAAGCTCTTTAGCTGGGTGTGGTGGTGCATGCCTGTAATCCCAGCACTCGGCCGGCAGGCTGAGGCAGGAGGAATTCCAGGCTAGTGTGGGGTACACAGTGAGTTCAAGGCCAGCTAGAACTACAAAGTGAAACCCTGCCTCAAAAACCCAAAAACCAAACCAAACAAACCAGCCTCCTTTGCCCAGTGTGGCAAGCAGGAGCGCTGGGCATCGAGAAGCCCCCTCTCCCTTACCCGGAGTTCCCATCCCCATCTGAGATGGCCCTAGAAGCACTGCCTGCCACTAGAGCGAAGTTCTGACTCCAGACCCTAAGACCCAGGCATCTCATCCTGGGGGCTGCAGTTGGAGCCAGGACACTTACCCAGGTAGATGTCCCCAAAGGACCCGCTCCCGATCTTGCGACCCAGGCGGTACTTATTCCCCACACGCAGCTCCATGGTTCACTCTGCAGAGGGAAGCAGAAATGGGGTCAGAGAATGGGGAGTTGGGAAGGGGGCCCCAGGATGGACCCCCAGCCCTCCCCATGAAGGCCAGGCAAAGCCACAGGGGACCTGGAAGACCCAGCTTCCTCCCTCCCCTTCCCACCTCCAGGAAGCAATCTGGCTGCATTTCGCTTGAGGGCAACCAGGTGCCAGGCAACCTGTGCCCGCCTCCCACACAGCTGGAGAACAGCCCGGGAGGCTCCAGAAGTTTGAGTCAAAGCCTGAGAGGAAACAAGAGCCAAGAGAGAGCATCCTTTTGGGGGACGCTCGTTAGGCGATCCTCCAATAGGAGCTCCTCAAGGGGAAGACTGGTCACAACGGGCCAAGACTCCGAAAAGAAAATCAAGGACAAAGAGGGCAACGAGCAGGGGGACCCAGGCAGGACGCGACTTCTGGGACACTGCCACAGGCATCACCACCAGCAAGTCCCAGCTTCCAGGGATGGGAGGACAAGTTGAAGAGAGGGATCCTAAAGGGACCCTTTAGCTCCTTTCCAGGCCTCTGAAATGACCCGGTCCCTGCACCTCCATCCCCGTACCAAGCGCTAGAGGGTGGGCCTCCATTGCCTGCCTCCTGGGCGCCCTTCCCCATCTCCCTTCCCCCAAAGGCCCGGCCTCACCAGGGCCCCCAAGGCCCCCAAAGAGGGGTCCAACCTCACTCAGGGGGAGCAGAGGAGTACAGTTGTCTCCCTCTGCTCAGGACACTGGCACCCACCCGGGCCAGGCCTGTTCCAGCCGGTTTCTCTCCCTCCAGCACCGATCCAACCCAACCCAAGAGGCATGAGGGGTTCAGAGGTAAGCAGCTTCCCTCCTTCCCTAGACCTGCGCTAGGTGCCTCAAACCCAGACAGCAGGGTCTAGGCCACCCTGGGAGGGACTCTGCGCTGGCCAGGGGCAGAGGTCTGGGCTCCTGTGTTCTTGGATGCAAATTAGGAAACTCAAAGTTCTGGAGGTGATTTTGCCTACGGGGTGGGGGGGAGAGCACGGAATGGCAGACACAGAACACGGAGAGGGTGGGGGTCCCTGAGATCTCACTGTGTTCTCCATAAGAGAGCAGTGGGATTAAGGGGGGGCGGCTCGGGCCCGGAGAGGTCATGCCATTGCACCTGTGCCAGCCAGCAGCAGGACAATGGCAGAGTCTTGATGAGGACTGGAAAGGGGTCCCACTGCCCCACCTGATGGGTACACACACACACACATGCACGCACACACGGCTTATTTTATGCCAGAGCCAGGAAGCAAAACAGGAAGATGGGAAAGCAGCCATGCAGGCAGGGAACTGTCCTTTCCCATGCCCAGGGTTACCCCCAGCAGCCAGGCCACCTGGGATAGGAGCCAGGACAGATTTACTCCCCTGATGGCCACGCGAGCCCTCCCTGCTGGGACGGAGCTATGGAGTCAACAGCTCCTGGCCGGGACAGACACCAGCTCCCGAGGGTGGACACAGCCTTTCCAACAGCCACAAGGAAGTAGCTGCTACGCCGTGCCAGCCAAACTCCAGGCCTTCACCCACATGTCCGACCTGGCCCAGCTGAGGTGTCGCGGCTGCCAGCAGCACATGCTCCACATCTGCAGGAAACCCACAGGCCACACACCCCACATCCACATGCCCCACGTCCACACACTGTCCAACCTCCCAAGTGTGTCCCCGCCGAGAGAGCAAGGCAAGCAGCATGCACAGTCAGCCCTGTTTTTTTGGGGGGGGGTTACATGCACCCCCCAGCCTATTTTCCACCGACACCAATTCAGAGACCATACAGGAGAGGCAGCCAGGAAAGCTGCAGGTTAGGAGAAGGAACATAAATATCCCTGCATCCTATATTACATAAATACCCATGCCAGGTTACATAAATACCCGTGCCCTCTGTCTGGGTCTTACATAAATATACTGCACATGACCCCCAGCCCCCTGCCCACGCGGGTGTCCACAGATGAGAGGGTGCCAGCCACCAGCCCTGCCTGACCCCACGACCGCTCTATGATCGCCACCCAGACCGTTAGGTCCCCCCAGCCCTGGGCACCCACGGTCCCCAGGACACCCTGGTCTGTCCCAGCACTACCTCCCCTCAAGACCCCCGAGAAGAGAGCAGACAGGCTTCATCTGGGAAGGGGGGCAGTTTGCCAGTTCTTTGGCTGCATCTCCCCGCGGGGTGGGGGAGGGGTGAGGGGAGATAAACAAAGTGGGGGAAAAAAAGGCTGACATGAAGATTCAGTAGTTTCAGCTGGTTAGGAAAATTAGACGAACTACAACCAGTGCGGCACACTTGGACAGGGGTTTTACTTCCTGACACCCCCAGCTTCCCCAGAGCCGGGACCCTTGTTACCGGACCGCGAAAATAAAAACTAAAGGCACAGCTTAGATCCCAAGACCCAGGAGCCCCCAACACCGGCATTCACAGGAAGCAACTTCGACACTCTTTCCCCTTCTCTCTCCCCAAATCCGCTCGCTGGGGGAGGCTACGCGAGGGGAAAATAGGTCAGAAAATTAAGGGCAAAGTTGGGGAGGGGGCTGGCCTCGCTCAGAGTTTGGCATTAGGAGCTGGGGCCTCTCTAAGGTCGAGGTTCTAGTCCTGCGGTCGCCTGCAGAACAAGGGTTTCTCACACGCAGGAATGGGAGAATCCCAGCTGATAAATAACCCCCACCCTTCCTCTCTCCACAAAGGAAAACAAAGCCGGTGGCCAGCGGGGACCGCACACTCCAGCACCCCAGGACCTCAGGACGCTCCGAGCCAACAGGCGGGGACAGCCTCGCTGACCCTGGGTGCGGGGCACCAGGGCCACGGGAGGAGGGGGGCGCTGCTGATCGTCCTGAAACCTACCGAAGCGCAGGACTCGGCCGGGAAGCCCCGATCCAAAGGACCCGGCGCCCTCAGCTCCCCGGTCCCAGCCCCCTTCCTCGCTCGCCCCAAATCCCAGCCGGGGCTCGCCCCCCGGCTGGGGCTCAAAGGGTCAGCTGGGGAGGGGAGATCGGCCCCCCTCCCCGGGCAGGCGTGCAAAATAACAGTCCCCTCCTCCGCGTCCCCGGCCGCGCCTTTGTCCTCGCCGGGCCGGGCGGGCGGCGCCCCGACTGCGCCCCCGGCGCGGCGCGAACGCGCGTGTGTCGCCCTCCCCGCCCTCCCTCTCCCAGCAAAAACAAAGAGGCGGAGGGAGCCCCGTTTCCCCCCGGCTCGCGCCCCTCCGCGCGCCCGCGGCCCCCCGATACTCACCCCGCCGGGAAGGCGCCGGGGCCGGACCGCTGCTCGGGGGGCTGCCGCGGGCGGGGGCGGCCCGCCGGGGCGGATGCCGGAGGATTCGGGGCGCCGGGCGCGCCAGCCTCTCCCGGCCCAGCCGCCGCGCCGCACCGCGCTCCGCTCCGCTCGGCCCGGCCGACTCTGTCCGGGCTCCGCCGCCGCCGCCTCCCTCCGCCCGGCCGCCTCCCGCCCGCCCCCGCCGCCGGCCTGCGCGCGCCCGCCCTGCGCGCGCCCGCGGCTCCCATTGAGCCCCGGGCCCGCCCGCTGATGTCATCCCCGGCCCGCCGCCGCCGCCCCGGAGGATTTAAAGGGCCCGCGCGCTCCGGGCCTGGGGAGGACGCTGGGGCGCCGCAGCCCGGAGACGCGGTGCCTTGGGCCACGCGAGCGGCACCGAGCAGGAGCGGAGTGTCGCGCGTGGGAGCCGGAGAGCGCACGCAGACGCTGCAACCTGGGACAAGCCCGGGCGGGGCGCGGGAGGAGAAAGAGGGGTGGCGGGCATGGGGGCAGAGGAGGGTGGAGGAAGCCGGGGTTCCCACCTCCAGAGCCTCCTCTCTCTCTGGCCAGATCGCGAAGGAACCCCGTGCTCGTACAAGGAAGGCAGAGGGAGCCGCAGAGTTGGGGCTCAGCGCCCCAGCTGTGAGGGCTGCCCAGAACACAGGCCGAGTTGATTCAGGGTTGGCGAGGGATGGAGGGGTGCTGGCCAAAGATCCAGGGGCCAGCCCGGCTCACTTCTATTCTCCTCCCTGAGAAATAGCGAAGGCAAAGCCCTTTTTCTTCTCTATCACCCGCTCCCCCCGCCACACACACACACACACACACACACACACACACACGCACGCACACACGCACACATCTCAGTTGGGATGGACACTGAGCAGACCCTCAAATCCTAGAATCATCCCTTGGGGGAGGGACCCCACATACTACCATGGAACCAGCACCGAGTTAGCGGTCAGGGTGGTGCCCATTCAGCCTGGCCACCTCCTAGCTCTGGGCTGGGGAAGAAAGACCCTGCCCTCCAATTCTCCCTGAGAATTAATGAAGGCTTCCAGGACAAGGTTATTAAAATGATGATATTTACACTGTGCCACGCAAAGCTCCAGATTATGACACACCTACACTGTCACACACACCGTTGTGACTGTGGACACCCAAAACGCCTAAGCACACTGCTTCCGGAAGCACGTTTCGGGGAAGAGTCACTTCCATACTAACTGCATCTTCCCTGGAGCCTCAGGGACTTAGTCACACCCTGTCCCAAGTCTTAGGAGCCTTACAGGCCGGTGGCTCATAGGCTGGTGGCTCAGAGAGGCCCAGCAAGACAGCCCCTCCTCCCAATGGTCGGAGTGCTGGGCCTAAAAGCCTGCTTCCAGGAGCAGAAGAGTGAGGAGCAGCCTCCTCCCCAGGAGACACCTCTGTCAGGCAACCGGGGACCTGGGTGTCACCAACCAGGCAGTGGGCTTGGCCTGGCCTGTGATGTTTCTTCTTGGGTTTTTATTTTTTTAATTTGTTTGTTTTTGGTGCTCGGGATCGAATTTAGGCCCTTGTGCCTGTGATGCATTGTTTTTGTTTTGTTAGTCGATTCCCAATTTCACCTTCCAGAGCAGATTCTTGACCTTTCCTGAAGCTTTGGGAAATGTGGTAACTCGGGCCACACACAGGATTCCATGTCCTCCTAAAGCCTCGGCAGTGGGGCCCTGGTGCACCTGAGCGAGCTGACTGCACCCCTCTAGCCTCCCAACTTTCCAAGCTGGGTCCTGCCTTGCAAACATGGGTGCTCTTCTTCAGCATCTACCAAGCACCCAGGGCCCTTGGGATTGTCTCCAAGGACCATGGAGGCAATCTTTCCGCAGTCACCGAGGGAACTCCAAGGGTCCTGAGCACTTCCCAAAGGGCACATGCCAATTCTTGAGCCGGAACCTGTGGCTGGAACAAGGCTGTGGGCCCTCCGGACTCCAGCCTTCGGGACAAATGTCCCCCCTTCTCCTCCTCATCAGGCCCCACCCCCTTTTTGAGACAAGGTCTTGCTGAGCTGCCCAGGTTGACCAAGAACTTTCAATCCTCCTGCCTCAGCCTCCCAAGCAGCAGAACCACAGGTTCTAAGAGCTTCTGGTTCCCCAAGGCCTGCTGAGGAGCCCATGGCTCCTGGTCCTTCCCAGTCTCTCCTTGCTGTCCCCACCCACTCTCCCTCCAGGGATGCTCCCCCGCCTTGTCACCTGATGAGCTACACCGTGGGCCCCAGTCCTCTTCCTTCCGACTCCCCCGTAAGTCCAAGCTGTGAGTTTTCTAACCAGCTTTGCAGCTAAGCTCTAATGGGAAACAGACATGACGTAAAAGCCAGCCAAGGCGAGGAGACTATTCCAAAGCACAAGCAATCCTACCTCCTTCTAGCAGCCAGGGCTTCTCTCTCCCCACCTGCCCCGGAAGCAGCCAGCCTGAACACCGGGGCACCGACCGAGCTACACTGCTACCCTTTCTTACTTTGAGACAGAGTCTTGCTAAGCTGCCCAGGCACCTCCTTCTGGCTCTCACAGTGCTGCCTTGGAATGAGCAGGCACCTGCCTCAGGGGTCGCACCCTGGTTGTTCCCACTGCCTGGCCCACTCTTCCGGGCAGCCCCAGAGCCCCCCTTTGCACCTCCTCAGGTGTGACTGTCAAATCACCTTCACAGGCCGGGCATGGTAATGCACACCTGTAATCCCAGCACTCAGGAGGCTGAGGCAGGAAGATCACTGCGAGTTTGAGGCCAGCCTGAGCTACATAATGAGACCCTGTCTCGAAAAACAAACAAAATCAAGTCACCTTCACAGGGAGGCCCAGCCTATTGTTTCCCTGGCACCCAGCACTACCTAACTACTCTACATGATGCTTATTTTATTTTATTTATTTCTGGTCTTCATCCCCCTCTGAGGGAACAAAGCTGCACAAAGGCAGGGAGTGAATGCTATTTTGGGCACCACCGTGTCGCCAGTACCTAGAATAGTGTCTGGCACCTTGTAGGCATTTAACAAATAATGAGGGAATGAATGGACTGCAAAGCGGCGACTTCCTCCCTCCCCAACCCACACGCAGTGCTGTCCCCTGGTGTGCGCCAGGCCCCTAGAGACATCGCCTGTATTGACTCACGAGGTGTTCACAGCCACCCTCAGAGCGGCGGTGGCCTGCCAGGGCCACCCGGGCAGCCCCACAGGGGCCTGTGGGGCTCCTTTCACCCACCCCACTGAGCCTCAGACCCAGAGACATGGGCCTCGCTCCAACTGGCAGGCAGTAGCCTGCCAGGGTCACAAGGCTGGTTTCATCTCGTAAGTTCCAAGCCTCAGCCTCGTTTGTCAAATGGGTGCACCACCTCATCCCGACTGTCAGTTGGATTGGATTAAGGTCTTCCTTGATCACTCCGGGAGAGGAAGCAGGTGGATTTCGAGAGTGCTAAACTCATCCTTAGATTAACCCATTGATGAGTTCACAGGTGACGGGCTATGAGGAGGTGGGTTACGGGATGTGATCTTGAAGGATATGACCTTTTTTTTTTTTTTTTTTTTGGTTTTTTGAGACAGGGTCTCATAATTCAGGCTGGCCTCGAACTCACAGCGATCCTCCTGCCTCAGCCTCCCAGAGTGATGAGATTACAAGCATGTGCCACTGTGATTTCCTCTGGTACGCCTTTCCACCACATTTCTGTCCTGGAGCCAGCCGAGCGCAGACTGAAAGCATGAGCTAAATTAAATCTTTTCTCTTTTAAGTTGTTTTTGTTGGGTCTTCGGTCACAGCGCTAATAACAAAGAGGGACAATACAGATAGTGACTCACAAAAACTACTTCGCCCAGAAGGAACCCGGCAGGGAAGAGGCACTTTCGCCGTCCTCAGGAGCGGAGCTGACCCAGACGGACCGCTGACCCAGATTCCTCCAGTGCCGCGGCCTCCTCCTCCTTTCTGTGTCCCTGGAAGGGGCGGACACCAGAACCTTCCGAGCGGGGCGGCTTGCAGGTCTGCAGCCTGAGCGGTCCGGGGGCACCTACCTTGCCCACCTTGGTCCCATTTCCGGGGCCCCTGCAGGAGGCCCCTCGTCTTTCCCTTCTTGGGTCCTGCTCACGGCTGTCCCAGGTGTCTGAGGCTCAGGGTCCCACACAGGTACTGCGAGGTCCCCCCAGGCCTCCTGGCCCACAGATACACCCTGCAGATGTAGGTGCCTTGGTTCTCTGTCCTCAGACGTCTTCTGAGGTCCTCCGCACCTTGGTGCTCCTGGGGCAGTGCCTGGTCCAGTCTTTCCTTTCCTATGCTCCTACTTGATGACCTTGGTGCATGGCCATGCCTGATTGGCTTCTCCCTCCCCCTCCAGCCACAGGAGGCCTCGATTTTTATTTTGTGACCGTGTACCACTAAATTGCTCATGCTAGCCTCAAACTTGTGATCCTCCTGCCTCAGCCTCCCACAGTGCTTAGAACACAGGTGTGCATCATCGCACCTGGGTCCAGAGCCCTGGATTTCAGTGCAGGGCCAGCCACTGGATTCCACGGTAAATTTGGAGGACTTGCAGCCCCTCTAGGGGTCTGGGCAAGGTGACCTCAAAGGTCTTCAGTGTCTCCCTGAATAAACAAGGGGTGGGGCCAGGCCAGGAGCAACCTCTAGACTCCATATCCCAGTCACCATGTTGAGATGGACGCTGGGGTCACACAGTCCAGGGTGAGTAGGAAAGGGCTCCCCCTCAACCTCTTCCACGCTTAAAACATGAGCATCGTCTGGCTACTAGAAATACACCCGTGGATGCAATTCACATTCTTTCCTAGGCCTGCCCCAGACTCATTCCACACCTCATTTATTCTTCTCTTTCACAGCCTCAGACCCCAGGACTTTTGCACTTGCTGCTCCCTCTGCCTAGACGTATCTGCCCCAGATTGCCAATGGCTGCCTCCTGCTCTTGGCCCAAGTCACAACTCAAAAATCACCTCCTCTTGGAGATCTTCCTTGATCACTCAGTCTTAAGTGGGCTTCTTTCCCCTCTGCCTTCTCCTAGTGATACCCTGCTTTATTCTTTTTATGTTCCTTAGGACTCTGAAAATAGCAAATTTTTTTTTTTTTTTTTTTTTTTTTTTGGTGCTGGGGATCGAACTCGGGGCCTTGTGCTTGGTAGGCAAGCACTCTAACCACTGAGCTAAATCCCCGGCCCCACCAACTTATTTTTAACTTTTTTGTCCGTTTTATTGTTTTTGAAACAGAGTCTCACTGCGCAGCCCAGCTTGGCCTCAGACTCAGGGCAAGCCTCTTTCCTCAGCCTTCTGAGTGCTGAGATTATAGGTCCGTGCCACTACATCCGGCTGAATATTAACTATTTTTAATGCCCTTGATAAAAACTTTGAAAGAGAGAGAGAGATGCCCTCCTAGAGGTGGCCCGTAAATA
Source organism: Hystrix cristata (assembly GCA_004026905.1). Taxonomy (NCBI): domain Eukaryota; kingdom Metazoa; phylum Chordata; class Mammalia; order Rodentia; family Hystricidae; genus Hystrix; species Hystrix cristata. The sequence continues at coordinate 27,622 of PVJO010012145.1, read as the reverse complement.
CCCACTCAATGAGCAAGGCTGTGAAGGCGCCACACTGAGCCCAGCAGCCATCACCTGAGGACAAGCCCTGCCATGTAGCTCCTCTGCACCCCATCCACCCCTTCTTCCAGTGGCTTCTCTGTCCTCCTCTGTTCACAGGCTGCAGGCGTGCCAGCCCTCTCTCAGCAGTTCCCATGCTGCTGGCATCCTTCTGGAATCCAGTCCTAGACGAGCCAGAAACACCTGTCATGTGTCCCACGGGTCCCACAGGGAGTCCTGAACATCCCCTGAGCACCCCCCGAGGCCCCTCACCCTGCCCCAGCTCAGCCACCCCCCTCTGGAGCAGCCCTCACCTCCTGCCCCTCAGGTCCTCTGTCCCCCTTGTTCACACCACAGTGGACTCATGCCCCTTCCACCCTCTGGGAAAGATCCCTGAGCTGGGACGCACAACCACTCATTAGCTGGGCCCCAGGACTCTGCTGCTGGCCAAGGCTAACAATCCCGACCCACAACAGCACTCTGAGTTGCTGCGACTCGTCATGTCCTGGCCACGTCACACCGCCGCCCACAACATGTCCCGATGCCAGCTCCTTGCAGGGTGTAAGAGGGTGACCCTCGCCTTGCTCGCCAGAGCTTTGGTCTGACTGCAGCCGGGTGTGGAGGCCCAGGCCTGTATTCCTAGCACCAGGGAGGCTGAGGCAGGAGGGTCGCTCAAGTTCAAGGCCATCCTGGGCTACATAGTTAGATCAAGCCCAGCCTGAACTACATGACAAGACCCTGTCTCAAAAACAAAACAAAACAAAACAAAAAATGTGGCAGAGAAGCTGACCACACCCAAGGAGAACGACAAACAGTACCCTCTGCTCAGAGAGTCCAGGATGTGGACCACACTATTTTTTTTCTTTATCTCCCCCTCCCTGCTCAGCACTAGGGATGGAACCCAGGGCCTCAAGCATGCTAGGCACCCCCAGCCCTCAGGTCTCATTATGTAGCCCAGGCTCCTGCCTCAGCCTCCCAAGTACTAGAACTAGGCATGTGCCACTACTCCTGGCTCTGTTCTCTCAACCTTTATGTAAAAAGCTACACAAACATGGCTTTGCCACAGGTCCTGAGGTCCTTCACAGCCAGACACCGCCCAAGCCCTGTCTACAGAGAAATGGGTGCACTGAGACTGAGGCCAGAGGCGGGTGGAGGCACACAGGGTCCCGACTGTGGGGGTCCCGACTGTGGGGCTCCCCTGGTGGGCTGCTCGGAACATCTTAGCACCGTGTACGGAAGGGCAGGGCAGAAAACCAACATTCACTGGCTGGATTGTGCGCCGGGCTCCACAGCAGCCCTGATCACCGCGTCTTGCCTAATCCACAGCTGTCCCGGCCCGGGGAGGTTAGAGGACCCCAATTTACCTCTCCAGACCCAGCCTGGAGCCCCACGCTCCCATCTCCTCTGTGCATGCCAAGCAGGACCTGCCTGTGGCATCTGAGGCGCTACTCAAGAGTCCCCTGACCTGCGGGGACACTACAAATCCATTCCCTGACCCTGGAAGGGAGATCTGGTGAGCCCTAAAATAGTTGTCCCCAGAGTAGACGCCCATCCTCACCAGACTCAGTGAGTGACCAGGGGGGAACAGCAAGAAAGAAGCCGGAATCTGTGGTGGTGCACATCTGTAATCTCAGTGCTCGGAAGGCTGAGGCAAGAAGATCACTAGGAGTTCAAAGCCAGCCCAGCTACATAGTGAGTTCAAGGCCAGCCTGAACTACACAGTGAGACTCTTGCCTCAAAAAACCAACAAAGATATAAATAAATAAATAAATAAATAAATAAATAAATAAATACCCAACAAAGAAATTTGTATCTGTATTTAGTTTTCAGTCTTAGCCTTCTAAATATTCTATTTTAGTGTACATAATATTCTATTATAATGTACATAAGGTGCATGTTAATACAACAGGAACTATGTATCTATGTTATTATAAACAATGAATCTATATTTGAATACAAAATGCATAGTCAAAAATATTTTTTACAGGGCTGGGGGTGTAGCTCAGTGGTACAGCATTTGCCTAGCATACTTGAGGCCCTGGGTTTGATCCCCAGTATTGCATAAATAAAACCATAAGTAAATATATACTGATGCAGGCCTATCAACGGCTAAACCCAAATCCCTCATTGGCCACTTCAAGCTCCAACATACGTGGCTGGGTGAGTTTATAGAACCTGTCCTTTCTTTCCCTTTTTTCTTTGAAGCAGCATCTCACTATGTAGTTCAGACTGGCCTTGAACTCACTATGCAGCCCAGGCTGGTTTCGAACTCTCAGCGACCCTTCTGCCTCAGCCTCCAGAGTGCTAGGATCACAGGTGTACACCACCACACACTGCCAAGTTTACAGAAGCTTTCTAAGCCTATTTCCCCGTCTCAGAGTGGGGCTGGTAACACCCTCACCTCAGGTAGATTAGACAATGCATGTGAAGCCTGCATCCTAGAGCCAGGTGTGAGAATGACAGCTACAGTTTTATCAATCCAGGTATGGGATGGGGGCAGATGGGGCTGGTGGGGTGTGGAGGAGGCCCAGACCTAGGACAGTAACTCAGTGTGCGCAGGGCAGAGACACGGGTCAGGATGGCCAGGGACGCCGAGAAGCTCTGATGCCCCATGCCAGTGACAGCATGGCAATGCCTTTGAGAACCATCTCGGGCGGTTGTTAGACAGCATGGGACTTGGTCCTGGCTCCGCCTGGGTGACTCATCAGCCCCTCTATGCCTCAGTTTCACTCTCTGCCAGGTCTCGGTCTACTGAGGCGTTGCACTAAGGGCTGGGGCAAGCCTGGTGGCTTAGGGTGTGTGAGGCCCTGGGTCTGATCCCCCGCACCACACACAAATAAACAAATCCATGAATAAAAATAACACTAAAAGCATCGGATTGCCCTAAAGCAAGAGGTCTTCCTGACCGGCTCCATGTAGAGAATGGATAATTCAGACATTATCATTTCCCGGGCCCACCCACGGCAGGGATTTGACTCTCAGTCCTGGGGCTAATTGTCACTCTGAATGACTAAAGTCGTGACTACGCAATGAGCCACCTCCAATTTTCTGCGCCTGGCAAGATGACTTCCCCAATTGTTTCAGAACACAGAGACCCTGGGCCCCAATCACTGAGGAGGCCTGAAGTCTCCATTACAGTCCTAGAGGAACAGGCCGGGCAGGAAGCAATGGCCTGGGGAAATGGCGACCCTCAGCAGGACACTGTCCTGAGCTCATATTCTGCCCTGGGCTCAGGACCCTCTCAATGAGACTGCAAACCAGGCGTGGTGGTGCACGCCTGTGATCCCAGCACTCTGGGAGGCTGAGGCAGGAGGATCATAAGTTCAAATCCAGCCTGAGCAATTTAGAAACTTAGGGTGACCTTGTCTCAAAAGAAAAATAGAAAAAGGGCTGTGATGTAGCTCAGAAGGAAGGCCCTGGGCTCGATTCTCAGTACTGAGGGGGAAAAAGTGAGAGCATGAAAGTGTCTATTCTAGGAAAATCCCAAGTAGGAGCCCAAAGCAAAGTCCCAGGGTCAGACACAGATCACTCGAGGAAACATGCATTCTCATCCTTACTCAGCCCACCTGGGTCAGCTGACAAGCACCCAGGCCCCCTCCGAGGACTGCCAGGGAGTTAAGAAGGTGCGGGGTCGGGGTGGGCGCGCGATCAGAGAGGGAACAGGGACAGCCCAGGAAGCATGTAGATGGGGAATTACTGTCCCGTCACAGATGCGGAAGCGGAGCTGGAGCGCATAGACTTCTGTTTCGCTCAGCAAGCCTCACTGGTTCTGATGCAGACAGAAAGCCCCGTAGGAGTCAGGAGCCCTGAGTGCAGATCTGTTCCATGACTGCTCCCCAGGCAGCTCATGAACACACCCTGTCTTCTCAGCCTCAGTTTCCTCATCTGTACAAGGAGTGGATTACTAAATTCTACTCCCCCCACCCCCTCACTCTGAACCTCTTCCGGAAGCTCAGCCTGAGGATCACACCAATCCAGGGCCCTGGAGGTCAGCGATCCGGGGGGAGGTCGCCCTATCTGTCCATTTCCCAGATGCAGAAACTGACACTTAGAGGCCGTGAAGGGCTTTCCTGGGACCCTGGTGTGGGGTCACCTCCCCGTCACCCCTCAGTTCCTTCCTGCTGGGGTTCAACCCTCACATGTAAGATGCAGCCATTAAACAGTGATTACACATACTCAAATGACTAACACAACACGAGAAAACGCTTATGCCCTTGTTCAGAGAGGGGAAAGCAAAACATAAAAACTGTAAACACAGCACGATGAAATTACATTAAATTGGCTACGCGGAGCAGACTAAAAAGACTGGACGGAAATGGACCCAAATGTCCACAGTGGTTTAGCTTGTGTCTTAGTACCACGGAGAATGTCTTCCCTACTTTTTTCCATTTACCAAATAGTCAATCACTGCACGCTTCTTTCCCAACGAGGAAAAGACATCGTGTCAAAACAGTAATAGTACATTTGTGGTTGAAGTATTTGGAAATCTGCCGCCTCCTCTTCAGCTTCCTTTCCTTCCAATCCCTCCAAAGACGAAGTTTCCGGGACTTGGCAACCGTAACCCAGAAACTAGGAAGGAGTCTCGGAGCGACCGGTCCCTCCACCGATGGCAGCTCCTCCTCGCCTTCGCCGGCCCCTTCGCCCAGGCCCCCTCTCCGCCGCCGGGGACCCCCAGGACCTCCCCGCTCCTCCCCACGCAGCTGCTGGCGCTCACCTGGCACCGCGAGGTCGCCTCCGAGACGCAGACGCGCGCACCTGTCGCTCCAGGTGAGGACTCGGCCCCGGAGCAGCGCGCCCGGGAACCCGGTCGGTCGGGGGGCGGGGCCGTGATGTCACGGACCACGCCCCCGTCTCGACCACGCCCCCTGGCCCAGCGCGTTCGCGGTTCTTGTGCCTGCGGGGTGAGATGCCTGCGCGGTGAGATGCGGGGACAGCTCTGGCGACACGCACGCCACGCGTGGGCTGGACCCCATCTGCCCTTCCAGAGCGCGAATCCCAGACAGCCCTGGACTCCCCCTCCTCGGATTAGCCGGAAGAGCAGTCCGCAGACTGCAGGCTCTAATCCCCTGGGGCGGGGAGTTACCCAGGGGGATGGAGAGACCTCTGAGTCCCCCAGTGAGTCCTCCCTGCGTCCCAGCCCTTTTTTTTTTTTTTTTTCTAGACGGGGTCTTGCTAAATTGCCCAGGGTGGGCTCGAACTTGTGCTCTTCCCGCCTCAGCGTCTCAGTGCTGGAGTTACAGGCATCTGCCGCCCTGCCCAGCTACACCACGTTCTTTGTGTTACCTGAGATTGTATTTGGTACATTTCTTCGTCAAAAATGCCAGCCTGTGGATGGGGGCAGAGGTAAAGGGCCCGCATCTTTGGGAAGAGTCCAGCCGCCTGACAAATGTTTTTTGCCTTGAATGGGCAATTCCACGTCTGGAAATCTTGTTTTAAGGAGGACATCTGGCATACAGGGTCTCCATGGAGGTCTTTATAATCGGGCACACAAGGGGTCCCAGCTACTCAGGAGGCTGAGGCAGGATCGCAAGGCTGAGGCCACTTAGCAAGACCCTGTGTCAAAATAAAATCAAACGGAGCATGGTGGCACACGCCTGTAATCCCAGCACTCGGGAGGCTGAGGCAAGAGGATCGCTGGGAGTTTGAGGCCAGCCTGGACTACACAGAGAGACCGTTTCGCAAAATACCAATAAATAAATTAATAAATAAATAAATTTTAAAAATTAAATTTTAAAAAGGGCTGGGAATGCTTCGCATGCATGAGGACCTGGGTTCCACACCCAGTACTACAAAACAAATAGATAAAATGTTTTAAGGAGGGCTGAGAATGCAGCTCAGCATGCCCTCAGTTCCATCGCCAGAACCACAAAAAGAAAAGAAAAAAACAAGGTGAAAATTGGAACCAGTTTAAGTGTCTAACAAAGGGGGAAAGGTTCATAGCACAAGCACACAATGGAATACTATGCAAACGCTAAAAGTCTGTTTACAAACAGCTTAGAATATGAGGAAATCTGTTATAAAAGTGAAGAGAATAGGGGGGCTGGGGATTTAGCTCAGTGATTAGAGTGCTTGCCTTGTAAGCACAAGGGCCTGAGTTCGATCCCCGACACCACCAAAAAAAAAAAAAAAAAAAAAAGTGAAGAGAATAAAAACAGGATGTAAGTAGGTAGTGACAGCGGGATTACAGTTGTCCTTAAAAACAAAACACAAGGAAGAACCTGGAAAAAAATGTGCACTGTGACATTTCTGTAGTACCACCCCTCCTTTTTTCCCCTCCTTTCACTTCCTCCATTTTCAATGTCTCATGGGCTTATTTCACTTTTATGAAGTCCCTTTATTTCTTTGTTTTGTTTGTGGTACCAGGGATCGAACCTGGGGTTTTTGCACTGAGCTCTATCTTCAGCCCTTTTCCATTTCTTGTTTTGAGACAGGATCTTGCTGAGGCACTAAATGGGCCAGGTGGAGCTTGAACTTGCCATCCTCCTGCCGTAGCCTCCCTGAGTGCTGGGAGCACAGGGATGTGCCACCATGCCCAACTCGAGTAACACTGTTTCATTATTTAATCCCTAGTCCATGTTTGGTTTCCTTAATTTGCTGGTTGTGATGGCAAGTGTCTACAGGCTCAGCTATCAAGGAGGCTGAGGCAGGAGGATCACTTGCATCCACAAATTGGAGGCCAACCTGTGCAACATAGTGAGACTCTGTCTCTTAAAAACAAAACAAAGGGCTGGGGATTTAGCTCACGAGGTAGAGCGCTTACCTAGCAAATGCAAGGCCCTGAGTTTGATCCCCAGCACCTCCACAGAAGCAAGCAAGCAAGCAAGCAAGCAAACAACAACAACGAAAAACCCAAGCTGGGCGTGATGGCACATGCCTATAATCCCAGCACTCGAGAGGCTGAGGCAGGAGGACTGACATGAGTTCGAGGTCAATCGAATTACATACCAAAAAAAAAGAAAGAAAGAAAAAAGACCCACAGATTGTATCTGGTTGATACATCTCAGATCAATCTCTCTCCCCCTCAGTGCCCCGCCCCATCTTTCATTGAGATATAATTCACTTATTTGTTTGTTTGTTTGTTTGAGACAGAGTTTCACTGTGTAGTGCAGTCTGGCTTCAAGCTCATAGTGATTCTCGTGCCTTCTGGGGTCTAAACTCCCTGGTCAGAGGACCAAAGGGGCCATTGTTTGCCTGAATTACACTCTTACAGGGGGGAAATAAATCTACAAAGGTTGAAAGAGGGGTCACGGGAGGCCGGGCTGGGGCTGGATTACGGGGATTTGGCGCAGCCGGCCCATTCCTGGGCTTAGGGACCCACTTTCCACCCTCCACCCTCCGGCTCCGGCTTCTGGAAGAGGCCTGCCCTGGAGAGTTCCATGAACTGCTTCCTTGACGAAGTCCGCGGATGTGTTTCTTTCAAGTCTTAGTTTTTCTCCTCCCTGAAGACCTGGGGAAGATGCAGCCCCCGCCCCTTCCTCACTGGCGAGGTCCAGGGGGGCCTCCGGGCCATGTGAGGCTCCCAGATCTTTGAGGACACGGTCACCCGAGTCCCAGTGCCCAGCAGCGGCCCCAGGCTCAAGCCGGGGCGCCAGCCAAACTGGAGTGAATTGGGCGGGCGGAGGATCCTGGTCTCCTGGGAGGTGAGAGGCGTGCCGGGACTCGGCCCCTCCGGGCACGCGGTCAGCGGGGACGGAGGACAGAGTCAGCAGAGCTCTTCCTGTCCACCTCACCGTGTCCAGAGCTGGCCTGGCCCCAGCAGGGCGCCCTCCGGAGAAGGGAATTCTTTGAAACCCTGGGTGCTGACAGGCGGGGTGACAGAGGCAGTGACAAGATGTGGGTGACAGAGCCCTGGCCCCTCCCTGACATTCCAGCGGGTGGGGCAGCTGTGGGGGTGATGACCTGGCCGTCACCTGCCTGGGCCCCGCTCCAGGTCACTCGCTCCGCCCCCACCTGTGCTGCACCCTGGGAGAGCTCATTCCACGGAACAGACTGTGGGGGTGGCCACGTTTCCTTGAAGGTTGTAACCAAAACCCAGAGAGGGCAGGCACTTACCTGAGGCCACACGGCAAACTCGGGGCAAGGCAGGAACCCAGAACTCCGGGAAGGACCTGGAGATTTGTTTATTTATCGGGTTTTGAGACAGGGCTTCGCTATGTATATACCAGGCTGGCCTCAAGTTCACAATAACCCTCCTGCCTCTCGAGTACAGGGGACATCCAGACTCAGACTCCCGAGTCACCAGGCCTAGGGGTTTTGTGAGCATCAGGGTCCTGGCTGGTATGACTCTGGGACAGCGTGGGAGAGGGCAGGAGGTGCTGGATGACAGAGACAGCCGGATGGGGGTTGCGCCCTGCCCACCGCCCCCAAACCCTCTCCTTTTCCCTTTCCCTTTCTGGCCCTGATTCCACATCCTTGCCTTTCGGGGATCCCTACACTCCTTTCACAACTTTGGGGAACTCTCTTTCTTCTGCTCTACTTAATTCCTGCTCATTTCTTTTTAACTGTTTAAATGGAAATAATTCTTAACATTATGGTGAAATAGAGATCGCTTGAGCTTTCCCATTATTATCGTTTCTGAGGGGCAGGGACAATTGGGGACATTTGTCCAGGAGTTCAGCTCTCACCGCCACCTCTCTCTGGAACTTTTCCACCCCAAATTGAAGCCCTGCACTCGTCAAACACTCACTCCTGCCTGGTTTAGTGGCACATGCCTGTAATGCCAGCTACACAGGAGGCTGAGACAGGAGGATCTCAGGTTTGAGGGCAGCCTGGGCAGCTTAGTCAGAGCCTGTCTCAAAATAAAAAATAAAAAGGTCTGGGGATGTAGTTCAGTGGCAGAGTGCCGCTGGATTTGATTCCTAGCACTGCAAAAACAACCCCAAAAACCCCAAAACGAAAAAGCCAAAACCAAAAGCACTAACCCCCATCACCCACCATTCTATTCTCTGTCGTAAAGACTTTGGCCACCAGCAGTGTCCCACGGAGCCAACAGACAGCCTTGGTTTCTAGCCGCTCTTCTGGGAGTCAGCGCAGGCCAAAGCCCGGGTGGTGGAGGCCCAGGAGGCTTCTCCCAGCCCCTGCCACAGCGCTGAGCTGGGCCAGACCAGGAAATTCTTGGGATTTCTCTGAAGCCCGCGATGATGATGATGATGGTGATGATGGATGGAGATGGTGATGTAGGGCAGGAGGAATCTCTGGCTCTCTGGCTCATGCCTGTCTCTGCCCGGGCAGCATCCGGAGGCCAGGATCAGGTCTCTTCCCGGCTGGAATGCAGGGTGGTGGGCGAGGACTCAGGTTCTCAGTGCAGCGCAGCCTCCAGGCCCCTCCAGGCCCTCTACCGCCCTTGACGCTGGCCCTGGTGTGTGTCCTTCTTTCTCTCTCAAACCTGGGCCCCTGGAAGGCTGGCTGGGACACCCCGGGCTCCCCTTCCCCTGTCGCCACAGGTCACAGCGGCTGGAGGCCTTCTCACGAAGGCTGTAGATGCCAGCCCCAGGCCATCCCCGGCACAGGACCTGTCATATCTCTTCAAATAGGCTGCAAGGGCCTCTGCAGTTGTGCTTTTATTGTTTTCTTTTCTTTTCTTTTCTTTTCTTTTCTTTTGTGACAGGATCCCACTATGTCGTCCAGACTGGCCTTGAACTCATTGTGTAGTTTAAATTGACCTTGAACTCACGGCGACCCTCCTGCCTCAGCTTCCCAAGTACCGGGATTAGAGGTGTGAACCACCTCTCCTGGCCTGTTGCTCTTTTCATGCTGCGGAGAGAGGGTGGGGGAAATAGAGACACAGAAGCCACCCTGAGCTCTGTCCCTCCCCCCCGGCGAGGGTGAAGAGACCCCTTGCAGCAGCCTAATCCATTTGACAAGTGGAGAAACTGAGGCTGCCAGGGAGGGAGACTCCTCCGGCCCATCCCCAGCTGCCTTTGGCCCCTTCGCTTCGGGCTCCGGCAGCTGCCCTCGGGCGCGCGCGCCTGCTGCCCCCGTGTGGCCGCGACGGGCACTGCAGGGCGCGGCGGGGCCCCGGCGCGGGCGTGGGATGCGGGGACCCGACAGCTGCTGGTCGTTCTTTCGGCAGACGCGGCCGGGACGCGTTCACCTCAAGCGGGAAACTTGGTCGCTTCCTGCGGGCGCTCATGAGATGTGGGGGCGCCGCCCTACCTTGGCGGCCTGGGGCAGGATGAGCGCTTTGTCCCCAACCGCGGGGTTCCAGGCACCCAGTAGCTGAGGGTTGCCAGCAAGTCCCTCACCCTCGGCCTCATTCTCAGCAGGAAACTGGCGCTCACAATCTCCGCCCCTGCACACGTGGGGGGGATTCATCCCGATGGCGTTTGTTTACTTATTATTTGTTTTTTTGTTTTTTTTTTTTAAGACAAGGACTCACTGTGTAGCCCAGGCAGGCCTCGCACTCCCAGGATCCTCCTGCCTCAGCCTCCCTAGTGCTGGGATTACAGATGCGTGTCACCATGCCCGACTTTGTTTTCTTGAGTTGCTGGGGCTGGAACCCGGGCCTCGTGCACGCCAGGCAGCTGTGCACAGTCTCTGTGATGGCAGAATTAAATTCGCTTTCAAAGCACGAAAGTGACAACCTTGGCAGCAGGTGCCTGATTGGTTTAGTGGGTGAAGGAAACCGGTATTCACTTAACTATTGATTGATTGATCGCGAAACTGAGGGTCGAATCCAGGGCCTTCTCACTGAGCTACATCCCCAGCTTTTTTTTTTTTTTTAATTTTGAGACATAGCGTCTTGAAAAATTACTGAATTGCCCAGGTCAGGCTTGAATTTGTAATCCTCCTGCCTCAGCCTCCCTGAGTGCTAGGATTACTGGCGTGCACCACTATACTAGCCAGTAACCAGCATTTAGGGAGGAAATTCCTACTCAGCCCTCATCCTTGGGTGAGACCTCAGCCCGCAGCATTGAGGCCCTGAGCAGCAGGCACCACAAGCACCTGACAGCCAGGGAGAGAGAGGGGCGGGAGACAGAGGGGGCGTCTTGCTGAGCCGCCCAGCGCAGCTCTAACCACTAGGCGGCACTGTCCTTTGCAACTGCATAGCTGGGGAGTGTCAGTCTCACTTGTGCCCAGCATGGGGCTGGCATTTAGGAGGTTCCTAGTGAAGTCTGAATGAGGCCAGAAAGACAAGAAGTGACAGCTTGGTTTCTCAGTGACTGGGGGACGTCACCCCAAAACTAAGATGCTGGGGTCTGCAAGACCAGCGTGGGAATCCCCAGAGTGTGCAGTGGCCTCCCAGCAGGGTGCACAGGAGCCGCAACCTCCGCATGGGCTGGAGGCTGCACGGGGAGGGTGACTCTCTTCCTGTCTGCTTGTTTACACTCGCATTCTGATGTGTGTGGATTCGAATGCGCTATAATTATAAAGCGTGCCCACGTGCATGTCCAATAGATGAACAAGGAAGTAAATAATCACCTGGGAGCTCTCTAAACACACGCATCACAGGATGGAAGCAGCAGGTCTGGGGGTGGCAGGGACCAGGATGAGCTCCCAGGTGACTCTGTCACATGCAGGTGGCCCTGGACCACACTTGGGGAACAGAATCACCAGCTGGGTCCTCTTCAGCGGTCACTCAGCCAGAATCATTTGCATGATTTATGCATATATTTACATGACTTCTTTAGTTCTAAATAGTCTGTGCTAGCCCTTAGCTTCTCTCTTGCAGAATCCTGAGCAAGCTCCCCCTACCCTGCCCTGGGAGCCCCCAGATCTGGCTGGCTGCATGGACCCCTCCAGCCTACTCCCCAGCCCCAGGCAAACTGGCCCCTTTGCTCGGGCTCCACGGTCCGCAGTCCCCCGAGGCCCCGGCACATACATCCTCCTCCTCCTTGTGCATTAGGCCCTGCCCGTCTCATCCTGCAGGGTACTCCAGGAACCCCTCAGACTGCACCCCAGAGACAGAGCCTCAGGGAGGACACAGCACTCACCAGAGGGCGACTGCTCCTTCCAGCCCGCTGTCTGCTCCTAAAATACCTCTGGCATTTCCATTCAGCTCAAGTCAGTGTTATTTGGGTTTTGTTTTGCTTTGCTTGCTTTAATTAGGTCTTTAAAATTACCCAAGTCATACACACTTATGAAAAACATTCCAGCCAGGTGCGCTGGTGCGTGCCTCTATCCCCAGCTACTCAGGAGGCTGAGACAGGAGGCTTGAAAGTTCAAGGCCTGCCTGGGCAACTTTGCAAGACCCTGTCTCAAAATAAAAAAATAAACCCAGCATGGTGGTGCATGCCTGGAATCCCAGCACTTGGAGGCTGAGGCAGGAGAATTACTGTGAATTCAAAACCAGCCTGAACTGCATAGCAGGAACCTGTCTCAAAAAAAAAAAAAAAGACCCAAAACGAAAATAAATAAGGCTGAGGATGTAGCTCAGTGATAGAGCACCCCTGCGTTCTATCCCCAGTACACATATATTTTACACACACACACACACACACACACACACACACAGAGAAATCCAATAGTCCAGAAGTGTTTGAAAAAATCAGTATTTCTTTCTCACCCCCCCTCCCAATAACACTCTCTAGGAAGAGCCACTGGGAACAGTGTCCTTACAGACCTTTCTGTGTCTACACACGAATGTGGTGTATACAAATATACTGACATAACATTTTATTGTAAAATATGCATTTAATTTGTTTGTTTTTGAGACAGGGTCTCACTATGCAGTTCAGACTGGTCTCAAACTCATAGCAATCCTCCTGCCTCAGCCTCCCATGTGCTACAATTACAGGCATAGACAGAGATATGAAATTTAAAGAAAAACAGTAGGGACACCCTGGTACTCACCACCCATAAAAATTGCCAACAATTTAGGAACACACCCCTACACTCTTCAACAGCTGCACCCCCCTTTGGTTTTCCTCACCGATTGGTTACATATAGGTTTCCCTAAATAATAAGTTGAGGATGAGAATTGCTAAATCATCATGTGTGCAACATGTTTGATTTTATTTTCCAGGGAGACTGAACCAACTTGCACTCCCACCCAAAGTGGATGACAGTCCCCACCGACCCACATCCTCACCAGATCTGGCTCTGTCAGCTTCAGAATCTCTGCCAAACTGGTGGGAGTAGAATCCCGGCTCATTACGGCCCTCATTTGCATTTCCCTGATTACTAATGGTATCAAGTATCTGTTTGGTTTCTATCGTCTGTATCCTTAAGATTCTTTCATCTTCTGGATGTGTCAGTCACTGCAAGGTTGTGATGAAGTCTCTAATTATGACGATGGGCTTGTTAATTTTGGCTTGTTTTGCTTTATATATTTTGAGGTAATGTTATTAGGTGCATATGAGTTTAGAATTGTTCTATCTTCCCGGAACTCTGTACTCTTTCTTTGTTGCTAATTATGCTTTTGCCTTGAAGCCTACTTTGTTTGACATTAATATCATGATGAATCTTTTGATTTTGATCTATTTCCAGACAAAGAAGGACATTTTGTTGTCGCCCCCTCACTGTATCTGAGTCAAATCCCTTACAAATTATCAGTTGGCTTTAGTAAGAGGTGACTCAATCTCTTCTTTCAAAAATATTTGTATAAGGGGTGTGGGAAAAGGGGGTATAAGGAAAGGTAAGAGCTGGAAATAGGTATGATCAAAATATGTGGTATACATGGATGAAAAGGCCAAAATGAAGCTCAAGATTTTGTGAAATGAGTATGCTGTAGTAAGAAGACTGCATATTTTGAAAAAGTGTTTTTATCATGGAAACTTTTAAGCATATACAAAAGTACAGAATAATATAAAATGAATCCCTAAACCAGGCATAGTTGTGTGTACCTGTAATCCCAGCAACGCAGGAGGCTGAGGCAGGGGGATTGCAAATTCAAACCTAGCCTGGGAAACTTACCAATTTAGCGAGACCCCGTCTCAAAATAAAAAATAAAAAGGGCCAGGGGTGTAGCTCAGTGCGAAGGCCCTGGGTTCAGGTCCCAGCACCAAGAAAAAAGAAAATGTGCTTTCTCCATCAGAGTCTTCGTCTCTGTGCCAGTAAAATGGGCAGCCGGTAGCCCCCGAGGCTGCCACAGGGTGGCGCTGTGGGGCAGAGGCCCCGGGACCTGGGACCTGCGATCTTAGTGACCCTGGGACCCCACTAAGGGAGGGGAGAAATCTTAAAAAACCGCCCCTCTGGGGCAGACCTCCTTGAGGAGTGGTGAGTCATTGTTCTGAGAAGGGGTCATTCTGACGTCCGCTGCAGCAGGAGGAGCCCCTGAGGGGAAGCACCCCACCTCCCGTGTCCTAACCTTACAGGAGCCCAGCAGCCATTTGCCGGCAGCAAAGGCCTTGGCCAGCCATCCTGTGCCCTTCCCCTGAGAGATGGGCTTTGCAAGTGAGGAGGACTCCTGAGCAGCCCCGAGGGTGTCCCCTAGCTTATAGTCACTTCACCAGCATGCAGTAGAGCTGCGATGACTTCGCACAGCCACACAGCGCAGCAGAGCTGGTCTCTGGGGCCTCTGACCAGACCTTGGCTGAGGTCACACAGGATGGACCCTTCCTGCCCTCCAGGGGCCTGGCTCCAGAGGAGGCTCTGCATCTGCCCCCGGGTGTCTGCAAGGTCCCCTCAGCCTCCCTCCCGCGGGGTCCTGGCCTACCTGGCCTGTTGCCATGGTGCCTGCAGCCGCGGTGGACAGCCATGGCGACAGCAGTGACGGAGGAGCCCTGGCTGCTGTCCCACTCTCCCAGGCTCTTTCCAGGGTTCTATCTGCTTGAGTGCCGAGCTCCCTCTCTGGGCGAGGCCCCTGTGGGATAAATGAGAAGCTCTTTGGGATGTTCAGGGGTCACTTCCGGGTAGCGTGCAGACCTGAGGGGCTCAGGCTCACATCCGATGCCCACAGGACCTGGGCCGAGGCAGGCAGTAAATGGAGAGAGAGTGGCCTGGGGGTTGCAGGCGCCTAGAGGAAGGGCAAAGAGGGACTTGGCCGACTTTGCCAAGTGCCAGTTGTTTGGCCGCACTCCGTCCCCAAGACCTCCTACCATCTTCTGGAAGATGAAGGGGCAGCACAGCCCTCAGTTGTGTCACCAGGTTCCCTGGGCCAGCGTCAGGCTTGCCATCCTCCTGCCTCGGCCTCTGAGTAGCGGGGATTCAAGGTGTGCACCCCCACACCCAGCTGTCTTGAACTTCTTAATTTTATCTTTGAACTTGTGTTCTGGGAATGAATCTCAGTGATATGATGCATGTGCGTGAGCATAGGAGGAAACTGCAAGAAGGGAAACGTTTTTATATTTTAGTGCCTTTGACAGTGTCTTCCTGAGTTTTTGGACAAGGGACCCAGGTTTTCATCCTGCCGCAGGGTCCTCAAAGTATGTAGCTGATCCTGCGCCAGTAGTAGGAATGACACACTGGACAAGAGCCAGGAGACTGCGGGGTAAATCTGTGAGGACTGTGCCAGAATGGGGGCTAGGGCAGCAGGGCGCAGAGACCGGAAGCCTCGGTTGTCCCCGCTCCTCTCCTGTCTGCACCCCTGTCTTCCCTTCCTGGTCCCCCAGCGGCCCACCTGTCCCCCAGGGCTGTGGCTGCAGGGGGAGGCCAGGTGCGGTGTGTGGGGTGGGTCTCCCTGGCTCCTTGGGGAGCTGGGCCAGGCTGGGGAAGAGCAGGGTGGCAGCTCCAGGCCCTATAGGACCCCGTATCTGCGTGGGCGACAGGAGCCAGGGGACCGGAGCTCCCGCCGCCCCCGAGGCAGCCATCCGCACCAGGAGCCTGTGTGGAAGGAGGATGCAGGAGCTGCTGGAGGGGGGAGGCAGGTGGGAGGCGGTGACAAGGGAGCAGGTGGGAGAGGAAGGTGAGTCAGCGCAGAGCGGAGCTGAGCCCAAGAGAGAGCAAGCTCAGGTTTGCAGAAGCCGAAGGCTCCTGCACTGGGAGCCTCCTGCAGCCCAACCCCCTCATCACTTGCACCCCGCCCCAGCCCCCCGCTGTCTCTCCCCTTTGCCACTCCAGCCAGAAAGACCTGGCTTTGGGCTCCTGTATTCCACGGTCACCTTGCCGCCTCAGAGGAGTGACTGCCCCAAGTGTCCGAGCAAGTAGCAAACTGGCGACAGAAGATGTTTGGGAGAGACGGACCCTAACGTGCCCCTGGTTGCGCCCCCTGGCCTGAGCATTCCATGTGTCCCTCTCCATGCTGTGGCCTGTCCTCTCCCTGGTGGGACAGTGTGCATCTTCCGAGATGCGTCCCAGGTCCAGGTGGGGCACCTGAGTCCCCTCTGGCCACTCCTTGTTCCCCCGGGGAGCCAAAGCATCAGAAAACAAAGCAGGCAGAAGAGAAGGAGATGGGCCCGCTGGGCTGGACAGAACACTGAAGGATGCAAAAAGTGTCCCCCTGGATCCCGAGGGAACCTCTCTCCCCAGGAAACAGTTCCTCGGGCTCCTTTCTTAAAAATTTAAAGCCATGATGCCCAGTGGTGTGCTCCATGATGGCCCCGTTGCCAGGGCTGGTGGAAGGTGGCCATTCACAAGGCCTCCCACTGCCCCTCACAGCAGGTGAGCCTGGTGGCTGGTTCCTTGCATATTTTGAGGTAGCTGGTGTCTTGGCTTGAAGATCCCAGGACCTGGGAGGGCGCCTTGTGCTTTCCTATAATCCAAGTACACAGCTGGTGCTGGAACAGAGCAAGCAGTGAAGGTAGTCGCGGACTCTCAAGAGACCCGGAATAGGTCGTCCAGCATGGCCACTCTTCCCTTCTTCCATGCATGCTCTTTGCAAAAGTGATTTGACCTCTCTCCCAAGAGGCAGTCTAATTTCCCAACCTGTGCACCTGGATTGGTTGGTGACCTAAATGGCCAATGGGATCCCCTGGTAATGAAATCATGCAAGTTCATATCTAGGCCTCCAAGACCTGACGGCTTCTGCTTCCTGTCTTAGGTCGCTGCCGTGAGCCGCCGTGGAAGAATCCCACATCGCCCATTGGAAGAGGGGAGGTCCCCGAGGAGGCACATAGCCCCCCAGCCAGCTGCCGGGCCTGCCGACATGTGGGTGAGGTCACCTTGGGTCTTACTCCCTGCTAGCCTGGCAGCTGGGTACAGGAGAAGCTGGACTGGGGGCCCCCACCCATGGGGCCTTGAGAAGAATGAATCGTGGGTACCTGAGTTTTTGGGGGGCTCGCTACGCAGCCCAAGGGACAGACAGTTCCACAGCGAGGTGAAAACCTTGGTTCCTGGAGCCCTTCCCGCCACCGTGTCCTACAGCCAGCCTCATCACGTGTGTGTGTGTGTGTGTGAGTACGCACATGTGTGTGTCTGTGGAGGTGTGAGTGTGTAAGTCAGGGAACCCTTTCCACTTCCCCAAAGCTTTGACTCAGGCCCAGGTTTCCTGATGCCACTCAGGACCCTCCGTTGACCCCGGGAGGGCAGAAGCAGGCAATGGAGGGCCAGAGTCTCAAAGGGGGACACACACATGCATACACGCTCACTCACTCTCCTGCCCATCCCTCCATCTCACCAGGTCAGCCCTACCGGACCATATACTTTATTAAAAATAGATAGTTACAAACTCCATTATCAGTCTGCGCTGGGCCGGGGGACCCGGAGGACGGCTGGGAGGGAGGGGGAAGGACAGGTCCTCAGCCTGCCTCTCGGGTTCCACCTCTGCGCCCAAACCCGACACCATCCAGGGGCCACACTTTGGCTTTGGAGGGGCTCTGGGGGCGGCCGGTCGGGCAGGGGAGGGGCTGGGCATGATGGTGGGGGGCATAGAGAGGGACGACATCCCCTTGTCCTGCAGGTAAAAATGGCAGAGGTGGATCTGGTGTCTCCATCTCGCTCCATTTGTAGGTATTTACAAAAGAAAGCACAAGGCTGTAGTCATGCAAGAGCAACGCGCCCCTCCCCCCCAGGCCCCTCCCCTGCCCTCCCGGAACCCCAAGATGCCCACCCCCAGCAGTCCAGCCGCCTTCCCCAAGTTCTGAGGGCACAGGGGCGCGTCCTTGAAGGGCCAGGGGGGAAAGGGTGGAAGGCGCGGGGGCTAGGAGCTTGGGCCAAGTCCCTGGCCCCCTCCCAGGCCTGGGCCCTGTAGTCAACAGGAAGGGTCCCCCAGTCCCAGATGTCCCCACCTTTCTCTGGGAGGGCCACAGACCCGGATCAGCTCTGTCCTGAGTGTGGGAGAGGCGTCCTGGCTTCCCACCCCAGCAGAGGCTCTAAGAGCAGGAGGTGACGAGGGCAGGGCCTAGAGGTCAGATGGCGGACTCCCTGCGGTAGGAGATATTGTCCAGTGGGAGGGTGGCCTGCATGCGCTCCAAATCCAGGTGGCTGCCGAACTCCAGCATCCGGATGATGCCCGCATCCTCTTTGGAGCCCGCCTCCAGGCCCAGGCCCGCAGCCACAGCAGCCGCGGCCGCCGCCTCCTCCTCCATCTCCTCTTCCTCCTGGCTCATGAGGGCCAGCTCATTCTCGTAGCAAAAGGCACTGGGTGGGGGCGGCGGAGCGGGCAGCACGGTGATCTTGCTTTCCTGCAGCTCCCGGGCCGAGCAGCAGGGCGTGCCGGCCACCTCGTAGGTCTTGTGGAAGCGCGAGTAGTCCACCTTGTAATGACTTTTCTCCTCAAAGACCACAGGCTCGAAGCGGTGGCCCCACAGGATCTCACTGGCCAGGTAGGAGCTGCGGGCCTGAGTGGTCATGGCGGTGGCCTCCACCATGCCCTCTAGGATGACCACGATCTCGAAGTCCTCCGACTCCAGCTCCTCTTTGCCCATGCCATAGAGCGGGCTGTCCTCGTCGATCTCGTGGACGATGATGATGGGCGACACCAGGAAGATGCGGTCCAGGCCGATGTCGTAGCCCACGTTGAGGTCCCGCTGGTCCAGCGGCAGGTACTCGCCCTCCTGGGTCATGTAGGGCTTGATGAGCTGCGCGCGCACGTGGGCCTCCACGATGTGGCTCTTGCGCAGGTTGCCCACGCGCCACATCAGGCAGAGCTTGCCGTCGCGCACCGAGATGACGGCGTGGTGGCTGAATAGCAACGTCTGCGCCCGCTTCTTGGGCCGGGCCATCTTGGCCATGATGGTGCCGATCATGAAGGAGTCGATGACACAGCCCACGATGGACTGGACCACCACGGCAATGACCGCCAGCGGGCACTCCTCCGTCACACACCGGAAGCCGTAGCCGATGGTCGTCTGCGTCTCCACGGAGAAGAGGAAGGCGCCCAGGAAGCCGTTCACGTGCATGATGCAGGGCTTGGGGGCCGCCGGGGCCGCCCCGCCATTGCCCGCCGGGCCCCCCGTGGCTGGCACCGCTGTGCCGGCCTCCAGGTCACCGTGGAAGAACGCGATGCACCAGAAGAGGAGGCCGAAGAAGAGCCAGGAGACGAGGAAGGCCGCGGAGAAGATCATGAGCATGTAGCGCCAGCGCGTGTCCACGCAGGTGGTGAAGATGTCCGCCATGTAGCGCTGGGACTTGTTGCTCAGGTTGGCAAAGTACACGTTGCACTGGCCGTTCTTCTTCACGAAGCGGTTGCGGCGTTTCCGCCGGGGCACGTGGGCCTGCCCGTTGCGGCTGTGCCCGTGCATGTCCTGAGGCCGGCGTGGTCACCTGAGAAGACACAGGGCCTGTGGAGGAGAAGCCAGACAGGTAAGGTGCTGGGCAGGGAGGGGCTGCGGGGGTTACTGGAAGGCGGAACCAGAAGCCACAACCTCCCCTGTCCTGGTGGGCGGCGTGTGACAGGCAGCGTGGCTCTGAGGACAGGCTCCAAGCCTGCGCGCCTGGCTGTCCCAGCTCTGGGACTGGCATCCACCTGACCGAGAAGCTGAGGCCGCCAGGATTCCCAGAGAGCTGCTTTTCCAGCTACCCTTTGCCTGCTGTTCCCGAAGCTTCCAGATGCCCATCTTGACACTGCCCTCTACCACTGGTCCTGAGCTCTGTCCCCACTCACCTTGCTGGGTCCAGTCTCTCCACTTGGGGTGTCTCAGAGGCTAGACATCCTGCTGTGCT
Source organism: Hystrix cristata (assembly GCA_004026905.1). NCBI lineage: Eukaryota > Metazoa > Chordata > Mammalia > Rodentia > Hystricidae > Hystrix > Hystrix cristata. The sequence goes on along the minus strand of PVJO010012145.1, from coordinate 7,684 downwards.
GTTCCGTGCAGTAGCCTGGCCCCTGTAGCTTTTTATATTTAATTAAAATTAAACAAAAATTCAATATCCACCCCTCTTTTTGATGTCGTTTTTGTTTTTTTGTTTTGGGATCTCACCATGTAGCCCAGGCTGGCCTCAAACTTAAAACCTTCCAGACTTGGTCTCCCAAGTACTTGGGTCATGGGTACGTACTACCACGTCTGGCTTTCTTGGGCCCTTACTTGCCCTAGCATTTCACCTGCTTGGGAACTGCTGGTGGCCATGGCTACTGTGCAGGACAGGGAATATATAAACTATTTCCATCACCCCAAAAAGTCCGCTGGACAGCCCTAGTCCCTGCAGCGCCGTGTGGGTCTGAGTTCCTGTCTTGGACGCTTCCCTCCCAGTATTGCTTTGAGCCACCAAGCCCTAGAGTCCTGTCCTGGTCCCAAACTTGTTGCTAAGACTCCAGTATGGTGGTTCTGCGTGGAGGGAGGCAAAGCCTGAGCTTTGGTCTCATTGCTATTCACAGGTGGCACAGAGAGGGCGAGTGGCCTATCCAAGGCCACACTGCTGAGAAGTGCGTGCTCTGAACTCGGAGTGGCAGCATCGATGAGCTCATGGTGTGGCGCCTGGAGAGGGAGAGGTGACACCCTGCCTCGCAGCTAGGCCACCTGCACAATTCAGTGCCCCTCTCAGAGCCACACATTCCTCATCCGCAGACTGGGGATAAAAAGTCGCTCTCTTACAAGATTCAGAGCAATAAAGGCAGCCCCCTTCCTTCCTGCCTCGCCCTTCCCATCCAGGAGCCAGGGAGAGGCAGGCCCAGGCTGTCAGCATCCCAGCTGTTTGAGCGGAGGAGGCCTGTCACCCACCGGGTGCGGGCAAACAGCTGGGCTATGGAGGGCAGACCCTGTCTCCAACCTCCTGTCCTTGGGACCCTGGGACAGAGTTTGAGCCACCTCGGCCCCCAGAGCTGGTAGAGCCAGGACCCCAGAGCTGGTAAGGCCTGGGCTCCTGATAACATTTTGGCCCAGAATTATATAAGGCTGGAAGTTTCTATTTTCTGTTCTATTCTTCTTCCTGATCTAATTGTGCATCTGTGGTAATGTTTATACACTTCCCCGGTTCAGGACAACTCGGTTGCCGCAGCAACCGGTGCGCGCCAATGCTATAATTTAGAGATCAGCAGCTCCGGAGCCTGCATCTTCCCAGAGGCTCCAAATCCCAGCACCCCTCCTCCTCTGCGGCTGCCCCACCCGACCCCTGCTTCTTCTTGATGGATCAGGGGCTCCCTGGGCCCCAGAGTCCCAGATCCAGCCTGTGACTTGGGCAAGTCATTGCTGTGAGCCTCAGTTTCCTCATCTGCAGAATGGAACCCATGGCCCAGCAGTCTGCAGACCCAGCAGCTCCTGTGCATGTGCCCCTAACGCAATACTGGCCTTCTGCAGGTCCTAACTTGTTGCTGTTTTTGTTTTGTGTGCTGAGGGTGAAACTCAGGGCTTCCTGCATGCTAGGCAAGTATTCTGCCACTGAGCTACACCCAGGCCCTGAAGGTCCTGCCTTTAGCTAAGGTCCTGCACTGTCTCTGCCACCTCCCTTAGTCCCACAGCTTGGGCTTCCAGTGTGCCCTGAGGAGGGTGGAGGCCTGATACATCTTCTGCTCAAACCCAAGTGTCCAGGGAAGCCTTCCATCATTCATCCCCCTCCATGTCTCACCACGACTGCAGGAATGCGAGGTCACCGGCTTCGAGACCCCTGTTCCACATCAGGGGTCCAGGATGTCCGGGACAGAAGAACTCCAGTGAGTCCTGTCTGCACATGCCCCATGGAAAGGAGCCTTGGGCTCATCCATTTCCTCCCTGGATGGGGGAGGGGGGCCAGGGAAGAGGGACATGGTCCCCACATGTCTGCAGCAGAGGGGGACAGAGGAACCAGGTCCAGCAGCCCAGGCGTTGGTGGATGAGGCCAAACCCGGGGTGCTGGGGCCCCGGCCCTCTGCCTGACAGGACCGGCCGGTACCGTGCAGTTCAGCTGATGTTGCAGAGAGGGCTCTTCATGGCTTCTAGGGGAACCTGGGGGCGAGGACTGAGGAGCCCGTCCCCTGTGGTTGTGTGCTCCTGGGCCTCCCTCCCCAGCACTGCCCACTGCTCCCTATTAGGGACAGAGTTGGGTGACAGAGTCTCACCAGCCCATGGCCGGGGCAGCCCCGGGTTCTGCGCACCCCACAGCAGACACTCACTCTTATCCCGCCCTTCGCTCACTAGGAGAGGCTCATGTGCCCGCACACGGGCTGCGGACACAGTGCCGGGACACCTGAGGGGGTGGCGCCACCCAGGGCTTCCTGGAGGAGGCACGGGCCCAAGGGAAGGGGCACAGACGGCAGGAGGAGACACGAGGCATGAGCTCAGTGCCATCCTCCTCTGAATACAGAGATGGTCTTTTAACAAGATGTTGGGCTGGGGTGTAGCTCGCTGCTGCGGCACTTGTCTGGTGTGCCTGAGGCCCTGTGTTCTGTGTTCCCCACCGCAGGAAAGAAGAAAACCACAAAAGCCCTGGCCATGCAGGTGTTGTTAGTATATTAACTCAGTTCTGGAAGCCAGCGTCTGGCTTCATTTGGCTGCACGGAATGGGAGGGAGAGACCGAGCCCAGGGAAGCCAGCAGGCTGGGGCCTCTGCACTGCCCGGCGGCCTGACCCCGGCAAGTCTTCCCCTTCTCAGCCTGGGTGCCTCCTCCAGGTCTGGAGCTGCTTATCTTCCTAGCCTTGTCCTGTGGTGGCCCAGGGGAAAATGAGCAGCAGGACACTGACTGGAGTCGCTGTTCTTTTGCTTTGTTTTGTTTTGAGCCAGAGTCTCGTTAAATTGCTACATTGCCCAGGTTAGCAACTTTCGGTCCTCCCTGCCTCGGCCTGCCTCGGCCTCCTTGGGTGCCGGGATTGCTGTGTTACTGCCACGCCTGGCTATCTAGTGACCGTTCTGATTTTAAGGCTGCATCTTGGGGTCTTTTTGGTGGCAAAGTTTCTCCTAGGAAGGGAGGGACCAGGAGGTGCTGGCTGCTTTTTAAACCGAATGTCCTTCCTCAGCAGGATAAAAAATTGACAATGCCAAGATGGCAGCCAGACTTAATTTTCTTCTTCTTTTACTATGCTGCAAACATCTGGAATGTGGTAGCCTCAAGTCAGGACTTCAGTGGGCAAGCAGGGAAACTGAGGCCCGGAGCAGACACACGCACAGTGTCCAAGGTGGTACAGGATTCCAGCAACGGCCGAAGGGAACTCCACCCTCAGAGGGGACACAAAAGTGACCCACAGGGCTGTGGATGTGGGCGCCGTCACCGTCTCGCCTCTACCCGAGGGTCAGGGCACAGCACACCCTGCCTGCTGGAGGCTCCTGTAACCTCCTGGGTTTCCCCTAGGACTATGTGACACCAAATGTCCCGTCTGCTCATCACTCTCACTGAGAAAGAAAAGCCCCAGGGGATCCCCACCACCCAGCGGCCTGCAGGCTGCCACTTGCAGACACACAGTGAGCGGATTGGGCAGCCACAAGCCCAGCTCCCCTGAAAGTGGGCACCTGCCCCAGAGGATGGAGCGGGAGCGTTAGCCGGTGCCAGGCTGCCCGAGCCTTCGAAGTCACCACAATCAGATGAGATAACAGGGAGGGGACTGACTTGCCCAAGACACACAGCTCAGCCCTGGACCCGGTGGATGCGGTCGTCTGCTCTCTGAAGTGCCGGCTCCACGCCACACAAAGCATCCTGAGTATTTATTATTAAGCACCCTGTACAGCCACAGGCGGGGCTGTTATTGCTCCTCCCCAGCTAAGGGACTGTAGGCTACAGCTGGGGGTGTTGAGCGTGGGGATCCCAAAGCACTGGCAGTTGCAGCGTCGTGCACTTGTAAGCCCAGCTTCTCAGGAGCTGAAACAGGAGGATCCCAAGTTTGAGGTCAGCCTGGGCTATTTTGTGAGACCTTGTCTCCAAATAAACTTTGAAAAAGGGCTGGGGACGTGGCTCAGTGGCTGAGGGCTTGCCTAGCATGAGTGAGGCCCTGGGTTCTACACCCAGTACTGCAAAAGAAAAAGGGGGCAAAGCAGGCCTACGGCTCAGGTCTGGCTGGCTCCAGGTGCCAGCTCAGCTTGGTCCCCTCAGCGGTGCCCATCCCTTCAGTCCCCAGCCCCTGGGTTCTCTGCCTCTCTGTCTACATTGTGGTGCCAGCCTCCTCCCAGTGTACGGCTTCAACTTTGGAGCCTCTAAACTGCTTTCCTCCTGTGTGACCTTTGGCGAGTTACTTTGCCTCTCTGGTCCCTGCACGCCTCATCTCTAGGTAAAGCTAAAAATAGTCCTCACTGCATCAGAGCATGATGACAAACGGGATCCTGCACACTCCGTGCCCAGGGCAGAGCAAGTGATGGATAAGGGCAGGCCCCACCCCAGGGCCGGTCCTCCTGATTCCCTCCCTGAACCCGCCCACAGCCACCGCCTCATCGCCTCATCGCCTGCCCTGTTGTCCCCAACGCTGCCTGCCTGAGAAGACAAGCAAGCGAGAGCAGCTGGGCCCCAGAGTCACCCAAAACAGCTCAGGCCCGCCTGGTCCTAGCAGGTTCACAGACTCCTCCAGGCCTCAGTTTCTCCAATTGCAAAAGCAGTGCCTACCTGTGGGCGGTCCTGCGGGTGGGATGCGACTGTCCCCTAGGTGCAGGCCACACAGTGCACACTCGGGGAAGGCTGTCCCTCCCCCCACACCTTCCTCTGCCCTGAAGTCCTACCTCACCCACCCTTCCCCCATCGCCACTGCTGTGACACTGCAGAAGCCGCGCTGAACATTTACTCTCCACCGCAGGAGCTGCTCTGAGTGCCTCGGGCTGATCGATTCCTACCATCCTCGGTGTGACCTCGGAGGAAGATACCGCTATCATTCCTGTTTTAGAAGTAAGAAAACCAAGGCCCAGAGAGGTTCGGCAACTCGCTCAAGGTCACACAGCTTCTATGTGGCAGATCCAGGATCTGGGCCCAGGTCATAGGCCCCAGACACACTGACGAACACACTGTACCCTCCTGCCTCGAAGGAACACTGCACCCGCGTTTGCTTCCACTTGATAACACTGTCAAGTCCTACTATGTGCCAGGTTCTAGGAAGCAAGTCCTACTGGGAAAGGAGAAACCAGACCACAGGGCAGGAGCCAGGAGCCAGGCTCCAAAGGCTTCTTTTCCGGCACCAGCTTAACTCCCTCCGTGATGGTGGTCTCCAAGCCCCTGCCTCCTGCGGCTTCTAGGGTCTGGCTCTACCTTACACTGGCCCTCCACACTTCTGGGATCGCAGGCGTCCACCCCGTGTCTTGCAGTTACTATTCACTGCACGCTTGCTAGGGGTCAGACGCAGGCTTTGAACTTACTCAACTCGTGAATCAGCTGGCAGGTGCTGTACAGGTAATATGAGGTATGACTGAAAAATGTGGTGAATGTTTAAATTTGAAATTTTATTACGGCAAAAAAGTCATCGCCATTTACCCTTCAAAGGCTTCTCCTCACTTTTAGTACTCCTGTCCCATCATTCTTGCTTTTTTCTGAAGCAGGTCTAGAAATCCCGTCTTGAGTGTCTTCGATTGTGCTGTGATAGCTGCCTCAATGTCCTGAATTGATTCAAAATGTTTCCCTCTCATAGTCATTTTGACTTGGAGGAAGAAACGAAGTTGCGTGGTGCCAAGTCCGGTCAACAAGGAGGACAAGGACACACTGTAATGTTTCTACAAGTCTTCCTTTTTGTTGGATGGCACTCAGCAGCAGGATTCACAGTAATTTTTTTTTTTAATCACACCTAAAGACACTCAGGAAAGAGGACTTCCAAAACTACTTTAGAAATCGGCGAAAATGGTGGGGTAAACGTGTTCAAGTTAAGGGGGAGTATTCTGAGAGGGGATTAATGGCAATGCATCTTTTATTGTAATAAACTTGCTTTGGGGGGTGCTGGGGAATCGAACTCAGGGCCGTGCACTCGCTAGGCAAGTGCTTTACCACTGAGCTAAATCCCCAACCGCTGTAATAAATTTTTTATATTTAAATATTCATTGTATATTCTGATCATATATTGTAAACATCTGCACAGGCGGGGAGCTATAAATTGGGTTAAGTTGTTGGAGGGAAAAGTATGAGAGAAATGAGGGGCTCTAGGGCAGGGTGGGGGGTCTCCCCAGGAGGCTGAGACCTGCATGGTGAGTGGGAATTGGTCAGGAGTATCGCGTGTCTACGTGAAAACGAGGGATAGAGCTTTCCAGGAGGAGTCTGGAAGACTCCTGTGTGGAGAATCTGCACGAGGCCCTGTCGCGGCAGTGAGGCTGGCAGGAAGGACCTATCACCTGCCTGGAATGAGGATTCAGACGGAGCAGCAAGGGCTGTGAGTTCCCGCCTCAGGACAGCAGGAAGCAGGCAGGAAGGTTGGGTTTTGCCTGGTTTAGTCTTTTAAATTTTCATGTGAAATCTTTAAGACAAACAGGAAATAATACAATAAACCTGTGTGTGTCTGCCACCAGGGAAGTTGGACATTCCTAACAGGGTCCCAGTGACACCTGCCCACCTTGGCCTCTGCGGTCTGCTGTGTTCATGGCTTGGGTCACACCTGACAAGACATGGTAGGATGGTCTCCGGCTGCTGTGTGACATAGCGGAAGCATAATGGGCAAGGAGGCGATGGTGGTGGCGAAGCTGGAGGGAAGCAAAGGAATCTGGGTCTTTTCCAAACAGAGTCCCTGATGTTTGGTGGCTGATTGAATGGAGGGCATTGGGGAGGGGACACAAGAGCGACAGATGAAGAGGGAGACTGACAGGACCAGGTTTGGGGGACCACAGTGTCAGATCAGCACGAGTGGGACGAGCCGAGGGTCTCAGGCCAGCCCGGGACCCCAGAGACGCCGGCGTGGCCTGGAAGCGGCCCAGAGGCCCATGCGCGAGCAGCTCACTATGCAGCCCTGAAAACAAGGAGGGAGCTCTTTAGGGATTTAGCCGTGCAGGTCTCCTGCATGTATTTTTAAATGAAAAAAGGCAACAGCGCTGAGAGTGAGTAGAGGGAGCTACCACTGGTGTGAAAAGGGAGAGGAGAGAAATTTATAGATACGCATATTTGCTCGTCTCTGCCTGTCTCTGGATGGAGACCCAGGAAATGGGCGACAGTGGCTGCCTCCAGGGAGGGGAAGCAGGTGGCTGGAGATGGGGTGGGAGGAAGAATTCTCACTGTTTCTTCGTTTGTGTCTTTTTAATTTTAGAACCATATGAATGTATTACCTATGAAAAAATATACATGAAAAGCTTTAAAATTAGTACGTACATATGTGTGTTTTTCAGAGAAGTATCATAGCATTCATAAAGTCCTCCACAAGGACTATGACCCCAGAAAGTCACAGAACATCTTGGGCTGTGTGGCTCTGGGGAAGTGCCTTAACCTCTCTGAGTCATGCCTAGAAAGTAGAGAAGAATGGCACCGGCAGGGTAGGCGTGCCGCGAAGACCAACAGCAGAGTGCAGGGGCTCACAGACTGTAAAGCGTGAGCCCTTCTTGAAGCGGCTGACTTCCCACCTGCCTTTCCTCACCTCCCAGTCTCCCCTCGGCCCCAGGGCTCCTCAGAGCCCCCCGTTGTCCTCCGATCTTGGCCTGTGCCTGGGCCCTGTCTTGCTCCTCTAGTCCTGCAGGCCCCTCTGGTGGCCCCCCCAGTCCC